>PVLA01019368.1:0-12408 GCA_004027455.1 Hydrochoerus hydrochaeris
AAGAATATACAAGGACTGAGGTTAAAAAGGCTTCCACCCCGATTTCAACAGGCCTGGGATGCCAGGCAGTGTGCCCCTGAGAGGGAGGGTATAAAGCAGTGAGTGAAAATCCAAAGGTACAATGAACATCCTAACAGTTCAAAAAAGTAAAAAATGTGGATCATCTGAAAAAATGGCATAAGGATGGAGCAAAACCAGCCCCCACCACAAAAAAAAAAAAAACCCATGACATCTATATCTACCCAAAGTGTCATGCGCTAAGTGCCCTGTAGAGCTCACAATTCACCACAGATTGCTTCATGTGCTGGAATTGCAACTAAAGGACTTAGCATTTGTCCTGTTGGATTTTATAATTGTTTTGGTCCCAATCCTTTGTATTCCCATTTGTAACTTTTAAAATGGAATGTACATTGTGTACCATTGCGTATTGGAAGAGTTTGTTTTCATTTGCACAGGTGCTTGCAGCTAAGAATTGCCTTACGTCTCAGAGGAGACATGAGACTAAAAATCTTCAGGAATGCTGAAGCCATTAGGACTTTGGCAACTAAAAACCTTTTTCATAGTGGAATGCACATGACTCTTTGGGGGCCCAAGGACAAAATGTTGTTTTTCTAATATATATAACGATAGAATTGATGTTGGTTCTTAAGGATTGTTAAACTGTGGTACAAGGTTAAAGTTGCAAAATGTTAAGAAAAAAACATGTCATGTCTACAAATGGCTTTAAAAAACTGTTTTTGCTTGTCAAGATGACAAGGGATGGATTTTAATCGTTGGTACATTGTGTCAACTTGAGAAGATCAGTTTATCTAAGAGACTCAGTAGGGAACCAGGATCCTTACAATGTAAATATCCTCATCTTGTGCAATAGGAGGACAGAGAGATTTTGTGAGTGCTACACCTGCCCTGGACCAGGGGTGGGGGGGGGTTAGGAGGTTGGGGTGTGTGACCTGAGTACAACATAAAGGAGAAATAAAGGCTTGCTCTTGCCCCTTTTGTTCTGGCTGCTTTTCATGGCCGCTGCCTTAAAGTGCTGCCTCTGTGCCATGTCACCCTGCCTTGGAGCCAGCTGATGATACAATAAAACTTCCACAAACAGTGAGCTAAATAGGATTAGGGTGAGGACCAGGAAAGAGGCATGGGATAGGTGACAGAAGGAGCATAAACATGGAACAGGCTGACATTGGTTACATGGTCACACTAAGCAAGGTTCTGGTTTAATGTCAGTGTGTGGAGGATAGAAACAGTGCTCACAGTTTATGTTGTTGTTTTCCTGAAGCGTGAATTAGGACTCAGCCCACAGGGAAAGAGCTGGGAACATCTGGTGTCCCTCAGGTCACGGCTGGTGAGGCTATTCAGAGGCTCAGGGAAATGGGAATGCTGGGCAGATTCGCCAGGCACAACCTATTGCTTAGCAGTGAGGTGGTCCTGGAGATGCACCAGCATTCTTAAAGGGCTCCATGATGGCTTTTCTGTGTGTCTCTGACCTTATGCTGTGTACATGAAATCCAGAATCCTTGCTTCTGTGAAGACTTGTCATTTTTGATATCACTTTCACAAAGATGGGAACACGTATGGAGAGAGTGTTTGTGATGAAATCTGAGGCATGATGTGTGTGCTCAGAGCTGTAGACGTGGGCAGTACTGGTCATACTGAGACTAATAAAATTCCAGAATATTTAACTATTCGTGTGTGCTCTGCCATCCCTGTGTTGGAAAGATTTGTTTCTCAGCTTCTAGGAATGAATTTCCACCACAGATGCTGCTTCAGCTACAATGTAGAGCTGCTCTCACAGGAAGTCAAGTATGCCTGTTTAGTGTGGCCTTGTGAGTCAACTCAGGAAAATGTAAGTGCACTGCCCCACCTCCATGGCTTCTGTCCCCAAAGCCAAAGCTGCTAGGGCCTTAACACTGATCACCAGATGTCAATCAAAAATCCACCTTGAGCCACATGTAAATGACACAAAGTCCCTGGGACAAACCAAAGGGCTATGATATTATTTTACTGTATTATTTTACAATGCTACCAAAAGAACCTAGGGCCTTTGCATTGAGCTACACTATCAGACCTTATTAAAATTTCCTTTATTTAGAGACCGGATTTTGCTAAGTTGCTGAGATACTAGACAGGGCTGGAACTTGTGATCCTCCTGCTTCAGCTTTAGTAGAGTACTGGCATCACAGGTGTGAGGCACCATGTCCTCTTCGAACTTTAATATAGAGAACTGTAGAGAACTGAGATGGTACAGGAAAGCAAATGAATTATCTGGTGTGAACCATCTTGGCTTTAGGGAATGGGAAAGTAACCCATTCCCTGAAACAAGTCTTTTCATGCTGTGAAAAATGTGAGTGGTTGTCATCTGAATGCTGAGCAGGACGCTGGAGCGGCTCTTTGGCAGCCTCTCCGCTCCTGCACCGGAGGACAGAGAAAGCAGAGTCAAAATCGAGGAGTCAGAGTAAATTGTGTTGCTCCCCTAAAAAAAAAGAAAAGTAGCAGTGAGAGGAGCTCTGCTACACCAAGGCTCTGGCTGAGGAGGAGGGACCCTGATTCATGGGTGGGCATATGAATTTCCTTCTCTGAGTTTCCTATATTCCTCTGAGGGACTGAAGTGGCCCAGCCCTCCTCACTGAAACCAGCAGCTCCTTCCAATCAGAACTGTGCAGAAGTTTCCACCCATACATACTCTGCTCCGTGATACACCCCATCGCACTCCTAGACATCAGGCTGTCCATTGGCTTGCGGTAGTCAGAGGACAACCCAGCATACACAGTATAAATGAGCGCCGTGAGGGAGAAAAGGAACCGCACTCTAAAGAGCGCGCATGCATTCGGAGCATACGCAGAAAGGAGCTGGTGGACAGCATGTTGAATTAGATCCTGAGAAAATCCATCAGGAAACTGTGGTGCTCAGATTCATCAAGATTCTCAATTAACTTTCCATATATATTTTTAATATAGCATAATCGAATCTAGCTAACATATGTGAAAACATATTTTTAAAAGTTTGTTTCAGAAGTCTTTTTTGCTGCACATAAAAACAGTTCTTATTGCAACAAATATTCCTATTTGCCTCATCCCACATGCGGTACACTCTACAGATTCTCATGGCCAATTTCCAGGAGGTCCTATCCTTCATGTAGCTGTTAAATGTGTTAACTTCTCTAAATTATCATTATTTACAGATGACATGATACTCTATATAGAAGACCCCAAAACTCCATTAAAAGACTACTAGAGGTAATAAACAAATTCAGCAGTGTAGCTGGATACAAAGTCAACACTAAAAAGTCCATAGCATTCCTGTACACAAACAAAAAACTCATTGAGAGAAATTATGGATATATCAACTTTCACAATAGCATCTAAAAAATCAGATACTTAGTAATCAACCTAACCAAGAATGTAAAAAAATATATATGCTGAAAATTATACTACTCTAAAGAAGGAGATTGAAAAGGTTATTACAAAATGGAAGGATATTCTTTGTGCTTGGTTAAGAAGAACCAACTTTGTGAAAATGGCCATATTCCTAAAACTGTTATACAGATTCAATGCAATCCTAATCAAAATACCATCAACATGCCTTACAGAGCTAGAAAAAATATTCCTAAAATTCATCTAGAAACAGAAGAAATGTAGAATAGCAAAGGCGATTTTGGGCAACAAAGGCAAGACAGGAGGCATCTCAATTCCGGACTTGAAACTATACTACAAAGGCATAGTAATAAAATCAGCATGGTGCTAGCAAAGAAATAGACCCAAGGAACAACAGATTACAAGATGCAAACACTACTACAAAGACACTCAATCTCCTTATATTTGACACAGGGTCTATATGTGTTCACTGGAAAAAGATAGCCTCTTTTATAAATATGGAAATATTGGCTTTCCACATGCCAAAGACTGAAGATAGACCTATGCCTATCACCATACACTAAACTGAAGTCAAAACATAAACACTAAATATACTGGAAGACAAAGTAGGTAAAAACCTTGGAGACATAGAGGTTGGGAGAGAATTCGTGAATAAAGCACAAACTGCATGGGAAATACTTCAAAGAATCAACAACTGGGATCTCATATTACTAAAAAGATTTTACACTTCAAAAGAAATCACCAACAGTGTGCAAAGAAAACCTACAGAATGAGAAAGAATCTTAGCCAACAATCCCTCAGACAAAGGACTTATCTCCAGAACATTTAAAGAACTGAAAAATATCAAGCCCCCCAAATTCAAAGACCCTCTCCAAAACTGGGCATGAGATGAACACACAGGTCTCAGGGAAAGATATACAAATGGCAAATAAATACATGAAGAAAAGTTCACCATCACTGGTCATTTGAGAAAGGCAAATTAAAATAACATTGAGATTTCATCTCACCCCGGAAAGAATAGCTGCCATCAAGAAAACATCTGATAACAGATGTTGGCGAGGATGTGGGGAAAAAGGAACATTTCTCCACTGTTGGTGGGAGTGCAGACTGGTGCAGCCACTATGGAAATCAGTATAGAGATTCCTCAAAAAACTAGAATTAGAAGTTCCATTCAATCCAGCTATTCCCTCCTGGGTATTTTCCCAGAAAAACTGAAAAGGTCATATCACAGTGATATATGTGCACCCATGTTCATAGCTGCACAATTTGTGATAGCTAAATCCTGGAAACAACCAAGATGCCCATCAACTGCAGAGTGGATGAAAAAGATGTGGCACTTTTATACAATGGAATATTACTCATCTATAAAACGGATGATCTTGAGGCCTTTATAGGTATATGGTGGCAACTTGAAAATATCCATTAGTGAAATGAACAAGACTCACATGAGTAAATATAACATTATCTCTCTAGTGTAAAAAATTATAAAAACTGACAGAATAATGGGACCCAAAAATTATAATACATATTGTGAAAGTAATAGGGAAGGAAAGTATTCTAAAGAGCATAATCATATGTATAGTGTGTAAGATAGATAACCATATTACTGAACTTCTTTTGGAACATTTAACAGAAGGATTTGCACTGTCAGTATTTGAGTGTCTGGCCACTATTTATGCTTTGATTTTGTGACTTTGGAATCTATTCTTTAGGATGACAATTAGTAATTTATCAATTAGTGATTCTATGATGATAATTTTTTTTAATTTGGCATTGTTCTACCCTTCTTTTCTGTTTTTCTATTTTGTTTAATTCTCTTTTCTTTCTTTGAAAAAAAGAACAATATGTGATATAACATCCATTGTTAAATTTCTTTCATTCTGCTTTGAAAACTTACATTGTTATTGTTTTGTGTTAACCGCTGTTGTTTGTGCCTTTTGCTTTTATTTATTCTTTTCTGATTTTTCTCTTTTTAAATAAAAATTTTAAAAATGTGTTAAATTCTCATTGCTGTAATAATTCACCAAGCAATTTGATTTTGTTAATTAAATTAATTAAATTATATAACAGAACATAGTGAATTTAGTGATATTTGTATCCACAATATAAACTGAGTCAAGGAACACTTTTGCAAAGATTGTGCATTATTACTACAATTTAACTTCTTAAAACAAAATATGGAGCAAATACTTCAATAATTTGACATGTGGCAACATGCTTTATGTTTTTATGGCTATTTCGCATTGCATGTGACTCAAAACTGAAATCAACAGAAAAAATAACAACAACAAAAACTTATTTGTGTTCTAGAGAAGTGTAAGAGTTTATGTTGAAGTTGAACTATTTATTACATTTAATAATAATAGTCTTATGCCTTTAATATGTTACACATGATAGGAAGAAGAAATGAATTTTAATGTACAACTATGCAAACTCTATATAAAATCTACAAAATATTTCAAAAGCACTCTTCATACTAATTTAGTTACATTCTAATATATCTATTAATTTTTTAAAAATTAAAGTCAAATAGTAGTTTTTAAATTTTATTTAAAGAGAAAAAAGCAAAACAGGAAAAAGGGTAGAAACAATACAGAATTTCAGAAAAAAATAAACAGTAGGAAATCACTAGTTGATAAATTACATATTTTCTTAGACATTGTTGTTCAAGTTACAAAATTAAAGCATAGAAAGTGTACATTCAAACAGCGAGGCTGCAAACAGTTCTGTTCAATGATCCAATAAAAACTTAGCAACATGTTTATCAATCCTACACACTTAAATATACATGCAGTTATGTTCTTTAGAGCACTTTCTTTTCCTCCTTGTGCTTTTTAAGTCCATTATTGTTTAGTTATATCATGTTTCAGCTTGCTCAGTACCTTACTGATCTTTTTTTGTTGTTATTTACTTTTTAATCACCTAATATAATTCTGTTGCTTTGTTTTTGAGTTTCTCCTCATCCATGCCCCAGGGATCAGCTTTGGTGGAGTTGGGAGTTTTTTGGAGGTATTTTGTTACTTTGTGATTTTTTTTGAAAGTAGAAAAATACAGCAGAACAAGACAGAACAAAGCCAACCAAGACAGTGCAATGAAATTGGCACAGAACCTCACAGCAGGTCACCAGAACAACAGCAATTGGCACAATAGTACATCCTGTTCTCTTCACAATAGCTGTTCTTTCAATCAGGTAGAGCAGAATGGAAGGAAACACTGAACTTATAAAAATGGAATATTGAACAGAGCAGTACCATTAATCAGAACTGAGAAAAACAGTGATAAAAACATTTGCCTTCAAAGAGATGGTAGAAGGAAATCCCCCTTACTTGCCACACTGCATATGTTCATCCTCCCAAGAGATACTCAGACCTCTGGCTCCCACTTGCTAATGGGGGTGGGGGTGGAGAGGAGAATGGATGTTTGATTTTTAGCCCGCCTACTGGTAGGCTCACTGCCACTTACCAGAGCAATGAGCTGGCTGCTTGTTTTCCCAGGGCCCCAAGTTCCAACATGGCCAAGTCAAATAGTATTTAAAAAGAAGAAGCAGTTTTGCAATTGTGTACTGTAAATATTGCAAGTGATTTTTGGTTACTCTATTGAATCAAAGAGTACTTTTGGCTGTATTTTAAATATTATGGACATATGTATAATGTTTTCCAACTACAAATTTTAATACATGTAAGTATAGATTATGTATTTGCAATAAAAAATTACTGTGAATTGATATAAACAAGAAACATAAACTATATGGCTTGCTTGTAAAGACTTCATCATGCAATATATTCCTTCATTAGTTTTGATTTTTTATCTATTGAAAAAATAATGATTTGTATATTTTAGATTTCATAAATGTATTATTGATTAATTCATATGTATATAGTATAGTTATAGTATAGTATAGTTATAGTTATAGTATATATATACTATATACAATAGTGTAATATATTGTATCCAAATAATTTTATATTTCATTTTATTATTAAATAGATATCACTGGAGTATTTTAAAATACCTATTTTTGTGAATTATATCTATCATTATATTAAGTTAGAGAAATCTAAGCAATCCTGTTACACCACAGAAAATATAAAACAATTACCAAATTATTTAAAATACACTGCGTGGATTTGGTGAATAAAAATTGGTCAGTTTATTGGACCCCTTGTGAAAATGTGTACCATCAAATGACAGAAGATGAGCCTTACCAAATTCAGAGATTTAGCACAAAAATTAAAGTTTGAAGTTACAGGCTATGCTATTCAATTAGAGATGAAAATTCCAAAACAAAGGACAGGTTATTGCATCTTAACCACTAGCTAGAAGAAGAAGAAAAAAATATGCTGCAATATGAACTAAAGTTTTGCTAGAATCTTGAGTATTACAAGATGCTATTATCATTGAGATTGGTGCCATGTGACATTTATTGCATGCCTATAGTCAAGTGACTAAAATCCCAGAGTAACAAACATGTCATTAGCAAGGACAAACATTCTGCATTTCATAAAAGAAACTTTTCCATGATGTGGGTCTCTGTAGACCCAGGAACCGTGAGCATGTGAGAGTCAGTGAATACACAGCCACAGATCCTATGAGGGAGAATTTTTTTTCGTATCCACCAATGCCTGAGGTTAGACTCAGCAGCAATGACTAGTAAGTTAACAGGAATTCATGAGATGGATCAGGAGAGGATGCAGAAAGTTCATGCAGACGGTTCACACCCGCCTCATCTTCCTCCACAAGGACACTCCTGACAGCAGGCCACTGGGAGCGCCCCTGAGTGCGGCCCACTGATGAGAGCTCGGCACAGGAAAGCAGGGCGCAAGTGACGGCAGCAGGAGTGTGATTCCTGCAGGGCCGACTCCGATGTCAGTGGCGAGGTAAACCCTCCCAAAGCACAGCACCTTCACAGCACGCCTGTGGTCCTTCCTGTACTGAGAGAGGATGTCTCCAGGTTAGACATCAAGGTCTGTAGTGAAGTGGCAGAAATACTTGAACAGCTGGGAGGGTAAGAAGTTAGTAAGACTGGAATCAGGGAGGTTTAGAGTGGGCATAAGTGGAAGTATCTAGTCCGGGGGAGAGGAAGTGAAAAATATTTTACACCTCATTAACACTCTCCCGTGGAAGAGGTGCTAAACGTCTCAAGCCTGTCGATTTCCCGTATTCTCTGCCATCAGCCTTGGCGGCAGCACGCAATGAACACAGAGAGAAAGCGGCCTTGGGGAGAGATGAGGAGATGGGGGTCGTGCTCGCCACAGCCGGTATTTCCACCATTTCTTAGTTCAATCTCAGGCTAGATTCCCCACACACCTTAGGCATCAGCTGTAGCACACTTACCCCGTCCTGAGCGCCATCCCTCCTGGTCATTTCTCCTAAAACACTCCTCAGCCCAGCATCCGCAGGAGGGGAACCTGCCACAAAGCTTAGGTACCACTGTTTCCTTAGAGCACCTCCTTAGGGTCCTGCAGGTAGAAGGAGGAGTGTGAGGCTGGACACCCAGGCATTTATAGGCAGCCACCATGGCCAGCAGTAGTGAGTGGATTGCGTAGGGTCATTTCACTGGGAGTCTCCTGGGGAGAAGAGGAAGTCTCCTCTCCTGACAGCCCTGCTCCGGTTTGCAGCTTGCCCAGAGTTCCCCATCTCAGAACAGGGAAGGAAACGGTAGTGTGTGTGTGAGACGGAGCACTACTTGACTACAGAGCCTGAAGGTCCACTCTCCTGAAATAAAGACAACGGTGCCAAATCAGTGGGTAAAAGAAGAACACCACAGGATAAAAGATTAAATTCATGCCCATACATTCCTGAAAAGAAAATAAAAATTTCATGTAAATATATGAAAAGTTAGTCAGCAGCCATAATCAGGGAATACAAATTAAAAGAGACAATATTGCAATCAAACTTAAAAAACACATTAACACTGTCTAATATCATGAGTTCTCTAAGAATTAACAATGTCTCATAATTGATAATGTATGCAAACTGTTTTGGAAAACAGCAGACATCATGTAAAAATGAGTGTTTTAATAGAGGGCCTTAGAAATTTAACTTCTAGTTACATGCATTGACAAACCTCATGCACCTGGCCTCCGGGAAGCATGTACAGGTTTTCATAAGATCGTTATTAATAACAAGTCCACCAGGGAGGGGACAAGCCTGCACGTGTTACTGTGGAACCCCAAGGCTGCGCGGGTACAGCCATCCTTATAAACCCACGATAAGCAGACTCAGCGTTGCTGCCTCTGGGATCCGTTCCAAGCTCCTATGTAGCTGCACAGGGCCCTGAAAGCCAGTGCTCAGCGGTGTCCTGAAATTTGACCACACCGAGGAAAATACTGGCCTATAGGGTCAGTTCTCTTTCTTCCCCCTTTAAGAAAAAGGAAAATCGATAGATTGACTCAGGTGAGAAATCAGGGAGACCATTTATCTAGGAAGTAGATCATTCAGTGTGGGTGGTAAAGGGTCAAATCCTTGTGTTTCTAGTTGTACTACTGTGGATTCTGGTTTCCAGTGATAAGGAGGCTGACAAGGGAATTTTCCCTCAGGAAATGTCCTTCCTGAGCATCCAGGAGTAGCAGTGATTAGAGACCACAATGCGCAGAGAGACGGCAGGTGACTGCACCCTCCCCATGCACACAGACTCCTCTCCCCTCCAGACACCTGGGAAAGGGGCATAAAATAGGGTTGCACAGCTAGGAGTGTCCCTCACTGTATATTCCATTATGAGAAGACTGGAGAGCTGTGAAACCATAAACTGAGTGATTCAGCTGATGTTTGAAATCCAAGTTTCAAAGCAAACAAGAGTTTGAGTTTTACTTTTCATGGGGAAATGTCCTTGCAGCGCCACCCTCCCTAGGCCCTGGGGGCCCTCCTGGCGCTGCTCAGAGGGGCCCCTGTAGAACCAGCCTGCCTGTGGTGCAGGAGGAAAGCCAAGGGCAAGGGCTGCTTCTCTGCCAGAAGCTCCCTTCCCACTGAAGGCCGGATCTGAACGGGGTGTTTGCACAGGACCCCTGGCCTGGCAGGGAGCACAAGTGTGTTTGATTTTCAGGAATCCCATTTGAGTGAGGGGCTAAGGAGAAACAGAAGAGGAATTAGCAAGAGGGTGAAAGAGGAGGCTGGATGCACATCCTGACTCACACTCCCCTGCAGGGTCTCAGCACTCTGAAGTCTTACACAGAAAGCAAAGGATCGGCAGTGCTGCAACTACTAAAGGTAAAAACCTTCTCAGAACAAAAAGCTTCCCACTCTTATGCCTTTTGTACTAATTAATACAACCGAAAATGATTGGTTAAAAGACTATCTGCTAGATGACTATTGAATGTCATTAAATTCTCCCATATTAGGTAATATGACATCAAGAAATACTAGAAATAGCAGCATCTCCCCAGCTCTCTAGGCCTGGGATCTAGGTGGGCACTGCAGCCCCGCCAAACCACTGTGTGTGTGCTTCTGTTCCTATGTTGCCCCGCACGTATGTAAATTTATATGCCCTCTAAACTGAGGAAAGTGTGAGCCCTGCTGCTCAGGAGGCCCTCAGTAAAGTGAGGCAGCATTAAGTGAAGACACATCTGACTGACTGGAAGCCTAGATAAGCAGAGTTTGATTATTTGTTTCCTTCAATGCAGTGGGAATGGAGGTTCTGACTAATAAGGCCAGTGGCACTAACCCATGCCAAATGCATTCCTGTACGGAGGATAGGAGGAAGAGGCCTTAATTGGAAGAGTCTTATTCAGAGACCAATTAAATCAGGCCTCTGGGAATATGGCTGCAAACTTTAAAGAGTTTGTTAAATTTGAGTGTCTGTAGTGAGTAGTTAAACAGCTTCCCTGGTTAATTAGCAAGACATCCCCTAAGGCTTTTTCCTCTAGGAACTAGTGCTTAATTGAAGCCTTAATGTAGAAGAATAGAAGGAAAACGTCAGGGATCAATAAGAAACCTTTATTTGTAAACTTAAAGGCAAACAGGGATGTGTGGTTTCCATGGTGAGAGCTGGTGGACAGTGAGTCTCACAGCAGGGAAGTTACTTTTCTCTGAAACATGCCACACTAATTAATTGCTTCTAGCATCTGCTTGGTATTCAGTAGTCACAGCTTGCACGGGAAGCTTCTAATGTTAAAATGTGCCCTCCTCCTGCCCTACTATGAAGGTTTCATGCCAATATGGGGTAATTTAAACTCACAGATGCAAAAGAAATTTGATTAACTCTGCAGTTTTAAATCAAAACAAAATTTTCCTTCAATATATTGGGTCTGTACCATTAACTGTAGCAAATGTGTATGGGTTGATAGTTTATCTAAGATACATACATCCTTAAAGCTTTCTTAATGTTACTTCACAGAGTTTAAAAGTTAAACATATGATGTGTCATATGTAATATTGTGAACTTGAAATTTTTCATAGCGGATTTCAAAGTGGGAGGTCTAGGGTAAGGCAGTGCGTCTGTTGATTCCACATGAATTTCTGCACTGCACTTCATTGTATAAATCACACCATGTGTTTATGAGTTGCCACATTAGAGATATGAGACTTTGTTCCCATAAACAATACAACAATGCCAAGTAAAACTAATTCTCATAAATATGTCTAAATATTGAAATGTTAAAGTGATTTGTCCATAATTTATCATTATTAAAGTGGGGAATAAATATTTGGATCTTCATTTTCTGTGAGTATTCTGCTCATGGAAAATGACTCCTAGTAAAGAGAGAGAGAATTACTTTAATGTTTTAAAAGATAATGTTATCATAGCACAATAATGTAGACAATACCATAATAGGATGTTTTAAAATAATTGTATAGAGATGACATCAGTGAGATGGTAGAATGAGAAATTCTGTCTCTCATCTTCCTATAAAATGCAGGTGTACAGTGACTAATGCTTAGGAATAATCTCTGGCAGACTGAGTGACTCAGCTAAGATCCTGCAGCAATTCAAAGGAATAGAAAATGGAGAATAAACAGATGGACACAGACCCACCTGAGAAACCCAGAGAAATCCAGGGAAAATGAGGTGTCAGGACTGTGGTCCTCATGCACACAT
>PVLA01019369.1:0-12414 GCA_004027455.1 Hydrochoerus hydrochaeris
TTTGGGAAATTTTCAGCTATTACTTTTGTAAATACCCTCTTGATATCATTTGTGTTTTCCCCTTCTTTTTCATTTATCCCTATTAATCTTATGTTGTTTTTCTTTGCATCATCTTGTAACTGTTGAATTGTTATTTCCTGATTTCTTGTTATTTTTAGAAGATCTTTCCTCTCCTGTTCACTAGCTCCAATCTTATCTTTGAGGTCTGAGATTCTATCTTCACTTTCATTGAAGTGGTTTTGGCAGCTTAAAATAGAATTGTTGACTTCATGTATTCTGTTTGTTTCTTATACTGTTCATTCAGGGATTCTATCTGTTTACTTTGTTCCTCTAATTTTTTAGCTATGTCTTCTTTAGATGCATTCACTATTTCTTTTACTACTTTTATCTTTTCTTCTTTTACCTGGGAGATTATTTTTAATTTGAGTTCCTTCTTAGCTTCCCATACTTGCTTCTTTATTTCAGTTGATATCATTTCAGGTATTTCAGGTGTATGACTAGTATTTTCTTCTAGTAGCTCCCAGGCTTTCTGGGGATGGGCTGGATGTTTGAGATTGCATTTTGGTCTTTTTTTTTTTTTTGTCATTTTCCTATATTTCTGTGTTTCGAGTGATGTTCCAAAACTTTCCCTGGGCATGTTGGAAATCACCTCCTGTGCTCTCAGCTCCTGGAACTCAGGGGCCTTGGCTCCTCTGGTTGAATGAAGGTTGGTGGGTATGGTCCACTCAAGCCTGAAAAGCCTTTCAGGGCTAGTCCAGTGTCCTAGGGGGCTGCACAGGCACCCAAGCACCAGGTGTGATGCCCCAAACTCTCCCGGGCCGGAGCCAGGGAGCTGGAACTGGCCTTGCCACTGGGTGGGCCTAACTCCCCTTTGGCGCAGGCCTGGTCCCCTGGTTGAATAAAGGTCACTGGGCATGGTCCACTGAAGCCTGGAAAACCTCTTCAGGTTAGTCCAGTGTCCCAGGGGGCTGGGCGGGCACCCCAGCACTGGGAGTGATGTCCAATAGTCCCCTGAGCCAATGCCAGCAAGCTGGAACTTCCCTTGCCGCTGTGCGAGCTGGAACTCCACTTGCCACCTCACGAGCCTACCTGGCTTCTCGGCTCCAGCTTGTTCCCCTACCTGTGTCTTTTATAACAGCCAGGCATCTGTTTCAATTTTGCCATAGGAGATACTGTCTTTCTTACATTTATAAAAGATGATAAATAAACCTCTTCTTTGTTCCAAGGAGACCCTATTTTTATCTTCCCAGGTTGTTCACTGTATAAATATCCTTATAAGGATAGTACAGAATCGAGGTATTCAGTAACTCTGTTTATAAGATAAACTGAAATATGAAAGACCCATGAAGAATTATCTCCAAAGGAAGATTTTGGGTTCAACTAAAGTACTGTGACACTGTGGGCAGTTCTGGAGTATTAGTGACCTCTCAAACAGAACTTTTGCACTTCTGTGTCACTCAGCTATTGGCTATGGAACACTCTGATAGGGTGACACAACTTCCTGAGAATCAAGGTAAATGACTTTCTTTGATGTCAGGTAATCCTCAAAACAAAGACTAAGCTGTGATCTATCTGTTAGTAGTCACCACTTAGCAGGTGAGGATGGATGCATAAGCTGAGTCAAGGAGATCTGGGTGGGACACAAATACTGTTAATTACTACAAGATGAACTTGCACAGGTAACAACAACTTAGAACAATACATTGAACATTAAAAATTGCCAGAGCCATCCCTTTTGCATCCTTTCCTGTTATTGAGCATCACATACCTCCCTAAAAATAGCTATTGGCTTAACTATTCATGCTATAATTTGGTGTCTGTTTTTTAAACTTTATACAGATTTCTTTATTCCTCCGTACTCCTTTGTGCCTAGTGTTTTTCACTCGACATTATTTTTATAAGATTCATCCATATTCCAGTGTATGTGAAGTAATTTGTTCACTTTCACTGCCATATTGCTTTGTGGATATACCACAACTTGTTTATCCATTCTTCTGTTAATAAGTATTTAGTTCATCCTTGTTTGGGATATAATGAGGAATGCTATAATATTTTTGTACATACCTGTTATGCTTACATGTCTGTAAGATACATATGTTAGAATGAACTTATTGTTTCATAGAATATGAAAACTCAGTTTTGTATCTACTGTCAACCATCTTTCCAAAGTGGTAATTCCAATTCATATTTCTATCAGCAGTGTGGGAAAGCTCCATTTACTCCGTGGCTTTACTATCCTTTAATCTTTCATGTTTTAGTTTTTTCAGTCAGTGCCTAATTATATCTGATTGGAGTTTTAACTTGTATTTCTATCATGATTAATAAAATCGAGTGCTTTATTGTATTACTGTTCACTGAGTTAGGTCATTATTTTTAAGTACTTATTTCTAGTATTTTAAGTTTTTTCAAATATTTTAAGTTTATATTTTTCCTTTTTAAAATTTTATATTTTAAGTTTATTTCAAATATTTTAAATATTTATGCCAAATATTTTATCTCAAATGGCCCCCAAAGCATCCTTGTTTGGAAGATGATTGGATTATGAAGGTGATGCAGTGGGCTTATTGTGAAAACATGGGGTCTAATCAGAAGAGACAGTCACTGAGGACAGACTGGAAGATACATCCCCCTTCCTGGTTCCTCCTTTCTCTCTGCATCCTGTGGCCGTGATCCGAGCAGCTTTCCTCTGCATTGCTGTTCTGCCCTGGGGCCAGAGACCATGGACTATGCAGGTGAGTCATAAAAGACCTCTCCGATTAGCTGCAGGTATAAGGTATTTGTCCCAGCAATAAGAAAATAACCTGACAAGTAATTTACTCACTTTTTCTAGTATTGTATTTTCCTTAATTATTTGTAGGAATTTGTTACATACAGTGCATATGTTATTTGTTATATATGCATATATAATACCTTCTCACATTCTATAGGTACCTTTTCGCATTTCTAGTGATGTCATATGTGGAATATAAATATTATTATTATTATTATTTATTTATTTTTGTTTGGTGCAGGGGATTGAACTCATGACATTGTGCTTGTCGGGCAGGCACTTATGCCGCTGAGTTAAATCTCTGGCTCTCTTAATTTTAATATTATCCAGTTTTTCATTTTATAAAAAAAATTATTAATGGACTTTGTGTCTCATTTAAGCAGTCTTGCTTATCCCAGATGATGAAAATATTCTATTGTGAGCTCATCTCTTTTTGCTCTTTTACACACCACATTTATATCTGCAATTCACCATTGACTTTTGAGTGCAGTATGACAAAAAAGTCAAGATTCATTACTTTTCGAAAATTACATATTTAAGACTCATATTGAAATGAATTTGCACATTGCTATTTTTTTTAAAAAGACCATCTTTCATCGTTCATAAAAAATGTCAGCTTCTGGACACTATATTTTGTTTTATTGATATTTTTGTCTTACTTTGAGCCAGTTCCACATTCTTTAACTATGCCAGCTTATTGCCAATTTTTTACATCTAATTACGCGAGGTCTCCAGTGTTTTTCCTTTTCAAGATAACTTTTAATTGTCCTTGCCCTCTGCATTGCCAAATAAAATTTAAAGTTGGTCTGTCAATTTTCAAGAACAGCATAACAAAACAAAACATGTCTTGTACATTTGATACAGATTTATTGAATCAGTCAGGGAAGAATTCACTTCTTATAGTTAAAATTTCCAATCCATGAGCATTTTGATTTGTTTAATTTCTTAATAATTCAGTTTGCAACAATTTTTTGAAGGTCTTCAATTTCTTTGAATAAGCTTTACACTTTTCAGTGTGAAGATCATGTACATCTTATTAGATATATTTTCAGTTTTATTTTAATTTAATTAGTTTCATTTAATGCCTTTTGACAGTATGATAAATGTTTTAATTTTTTTCTTTTTTAATTATTGCTGGAAGATAAAAACAAATTGATTTGAAAATGTTGCTTTTATATCTGAAGGTCTTACCAAATTCATTAAAAAATTTTAACAGTGTTTATATGTTGTTTTGGATTTTCCAGGCATACAGTGTGTTACCTGGAAATAATGAGAATGCTTCCTTATAAATCCATGTATAATTTGCATTTTTTTCTTTCCTCACTGCAATAATCCAACATCTCAATACAATGTTGAATAAAAGTAAAAACTGTTCATCCTTCCTTCTCTCATCTCTCATCTAAGAAAGAAGACTTTCACCAACAAGTATGATTTTTTTTTTTGCTGCAAGTTTTTTCATACCGTTCACTATTTCATTTTTATAGATGTTTTTAAATCAGATTCAGGGTATTTTCTTCATTTTTAGCTTGCTAAAAATTTCTAAAATAAACGCAATTTGAATTTTAGCAAATGTTTGTAGTACAACTATTTTGATCAAACTGTTTGATCATACTATTTTATCATGTTATTTTCTTTGTTTTGCTTATCTGAATCATACTGACGGATTTTATATTGTTATCTGAATAATACTGATTGATTTTATATTGTTAAATTGATCTTACATTTCTACAATAATCTAACTTTATTATGAAATACTATGTTTTTAATGTACTTGCTGGCTTTTATTGGCTAATATTTTGCTTAGGATTTTATTACTTAAGTTCTTGAAAAATATTTGTTTCAAAAACAAGTTGAAGAAAACTTGTTTTGGGGAGGAGTTCTGACTTTTTCTGTTCCATGTAAGAGTATAATTATTAATGTTATTTCTTCTTTAACTTAGTGACAGTTTTTAGTTACTGAAAAAATTTGTTTACTAGATTAAACTAGTTAAAATTTCCTTTCTTTTCAGGCCATTTTTCATTAAGTTGTATTTTTCTAGGAATTTAACTGTATTGCTAAAAAGTCACTTATAATATCTTCTTATTTTTTCCGTATCTCCTGAGGGTATATTTTCTGCTGTCTTCCCTCTCTCAGTTCCCTATTTCTCCTCCTTCTTCTCCTCCTCCAGCTAATATTTTTATTTAAGAGTATAATTTTATATGTAAAAAGGCTCTTCATTTTCTGATGGGGTTATATATCTCCATTAACCCTTTTTTAGTTGAAAACATTGTAAGTTGAGAAAGCATTTAATATACCTGATGTAGTTTAGCCTAGTGTATCCTAAATAGGCTTGGAACACATGTTAGCCTACAGCTGGGCGAACTCATCTAGCACCAAGCCTACCCATCATAAACTGTTGCGAATCCTGTGTAGTCTGTTAGAGATACGAGGGGATGCAAAAACACAAACACTAGCAGCACAGCATATTGCAGAGTATTTATTCTCTGCCTACCGGCCCAATCTGTGGTTCACTGGGAGCTGTGGGTCACCCCATGGGCCAACACTACAAGGGAGCAGCAACTTCTGTGGGGCAGAAAGATCAACATTCAAGACTGAAGTACCAAATGTGTATCATTTTTGCACCATGACAAAATAAAAAAAAACCATAAGTTGAACTATCAGTATTTATGGCTCATCTATAAACTTTAGCTTTATTTTATAAATTTTGTTACATTGAGCTTCATTGCAAGTTCAGTTAAGAATTTCTAAAGTACCACACAATTTCTTTAAACTGAAGTCATTTATTTCTCAGAATTTGGGAAATATTTGGAATATCTTTAAAATTATTTTTGTGTTTTTTTTTTTAACTTAAGCTCACTGTAGTCAGAGAATGTACTCTGGATTTTATTTAAAATTTGTTTTACAGAGCAGAATATGGTCAATTTTTGTATGTTTCACCTAGATTTGAAAATAACATGTATTCTCTACCTTTGTATATGGGTAAATAACATTATCTTTGATCTACTACAGACTTATTTTTATCTACTTATTTCTTCCATTTATGAGAAGTTATTAAAATCTACAACTATTATGTGAATTGTCTGCTTTTCCTTTTAGTTCTCTCAAATTTTGCTTTATAAGTTTCAGAGTAATATTGACTTGTGCAGTAAAATTTGGAATGGCCATATATTTTTATTCAGTTCACCTTCATTATTATAAAATGCTCCTTTTTAACTTTTAGATATGCTATTTTCATTTATCTTTCTTATACTAATATAGATATTCCCATGTTAATTTGTATAATATGCCTATTAATGTAATGGACATGCTGACATAGTGTTTGCCTATTATAGAGGGTTCTTTTGTCCTTTGATTGTTCTGTGTCCTTCTATTTAACATCTATCATTTGAATATATACAGAATTACATTTTTGTCTAGGCTGGAAAAAGTGTCTGTCACTTGAAATAGTACATTTATATCTGGTGTGACTTCTGACAGAGTTGTGATTAAATCTGTAACCTTCCTATTTGTTTTCTATCTGTTCCTGTTCTCTTCTTTTTATTAATTCTGTATTTTTGTTACCCTATGTCCTTTGGATTGATTAGCTCTTTGTTTATAGATTTTTCTACCCTTTGAGTGACTATCTTAAAATTACAACATATTTCTTCAATTTATAAACTTTGACAGGAAGGATTTCTTTCACATTTCTTGAGAAATGGAGTTAGAACTCTTTGGCCTCTCTTACCTATCCTATCTTTGGTGCTACCATACGCTATCATATTCATTTTTTTCTAGTCTAATGGACTTCTTTTTATATTTCTTTTAATATGGGCTCTGTTGGCAACGAATTATCATAGTTTTAAATTTTTTAATTTCAACTTAAATTAAAAAATATTTATAGAAATATTTTTTATGTATAGTAGAAACCACTGATTTTAAATGCCAAATGTCATGATTTATGTCAGTCAGTGGCTCCCAATCCTCATGAATTATGGACTTGGCCAAATCTAGCATTTGTGATTGGTTTGTTGTCTAGCGCTTGAATTGGTGGTGTGAGTGCTACATCCACCTAGGGGTGGAGCCAGGATGTGACATAACAGTGGGAAGGTGAGTCTCTCTCTCTGTTGCTGTTTGCAGTGGCCATGAATGGCTGCCCTGCCATGCCATGCTGCCTTGGAGCCAACTGAGTGTGGACTGAAACCTCCAAGAACTGTAACAAATAAACCTTTCCTTTCTTCATTTTGGGTGTCGGGTATTTTTTCCCAGCAACGAGTAAAAAGTAACCAAGACACCTAATTTAACGATATTTGACAGGTGTATGTATTTGTGTAGCCACTGCCATGATCACAATACAGAAAGGATTCCATTTCACCTGGGTCTCTCACAGTTAATCCTCTTGTCACAGTTCTACTCCCTGATAACCACTGGGATAGCTTTCTATCACTGAACTCTGCTTTTTCTAAGATTTCATGTGTAGGGAAATATATGGTATTTTGTTTCTGGTTTCTTTCACTTAGCATAATGCTTTTGAGAGTCATGTATGGATATTTGTTCCTTTTTGTGTCATCTGTATCAGTATTAAAAAATTTGCTCTGTATAAAAATAAACTTCATTTTTATCATTTTGTATAACAATTTGTTTATTCATTCACCAATTGATAGACATTTGAAATGGTTCTAGGTTTTGGATACTACAGATAAATTTGCTATGTGTATTCACATGGAGTTTTTCATGGATATATCCTTACTAATTAAGTTTATTGGCACATTTTAGATACACATAATGATCACTTTCATCATAGGGAGTTTGTACCTGTACATGATATATCTTGGTTCTTTTTTGTTCCCCACTCTCCTATCCTTCCAAAGACATATGTTTTTATTCTTCTTGGATAAAAATATGACAGACTGCTGAGTTTGTGATATATGTTATGTTTAACTTGCCAAGAAACTACTAAATTGTTCTTCAAAATGATTGTACAATTTTACAATTCTCCTAGTAGTATGTATATGAGGGATTTGATTTCATAACTTTGGCAACACCTGGTATTTTCAGTTATCAAAATTTTAGCTATTCCACTAGGAATATATTATCATCTTGTTGAGATTTTAATCATATTTTGTTGGTGACTAATGATGTTGGGAGTCTCTCCATGTGTTTATTTGCCACTTATATATCGTTTTTTAAAGTGTCTATTTGCCTATTTCAAAATTGCATTTTTGGCTATTGCCTTATAAAAGTTTTAAAAATGAATGTAGTAAGGCTATAAATCCTTTATCAGATATATGTTTTACAAATATAATCTCCCATTCAGACTGCATTTGCATGTTCTTAACATTAATTTCCATGAAATCCAATTTATAAATTTTTCTTCTATGGTTTACATTTGTTTCTTATTCTATAAATATTCTATAATATTTACATTTAACTCAAGGTTACAAATATTTTATCCTGTTTTCTTTTATAAGTTTTATAGTTCCAGTTCCTTCATACTATTTTTTTTTTTTTTACTTATTTCAAGCCCAATTTTGTATATAATGTTAGGTCAGGGTCAAAAAATATTTTTGCACATAAATAAATATTCAATTTGCTTACATCATTTGCTGCAAATGATAGTTATACTATCCCAATTGAATTACCTTTACATTTAAAAAAAATCATATGCACAGTCTACTTCTGGAGTCTCTATTCTACTCCATATTTACATGTCTATTGTTACGCCAATATCATCTTGTCATTCTACTGTGATGGCTTTATAAATTGTGAAATCTGACACTGCAACTCTTTCTGGTTTGTCTTTTGCTTCTTTTTACTTAAAATTTTGTTTTGGGTATTCTAGTCCCTTTGCATTTCTGTGTAAGTAATAGAACTTTTGGATAATTTTTGTGAACTACATTGTTAAATAGGCCTGCCGGGTTTTCTTGGGAAGAGGGAGAATTGTATTGAATTTATAGATCAGTTTTGGAAAAATTAACATCTTAATAATACTGAAATTTCTAAGCCATGAGTATAGTATATCTTTTTACTTACTTAGACCTTATTTAATTTCTTTCAACAAGATTTTGTTATTTCCTGTGTGTATGTCTTATATGTGTATTTTAAAGATTTTTCTTGAGTATTTTATTTTTATATTTCTGTAAATGAAATTTAGGAAATTTAACATTTACTTTATGATTGCTAAAATATAGAAATATAATTTATTTTTATACACGGTTCTTGTATGCTGCTACATTGGTAAACTCAAAAGTTCTCAGAGCTTTTTCATAGATTTTAAAGAAGCCCCATGTAATTTAACATGCAAGAGAATTAAAATAATTTACGTCTTGCTTTCTCATCTAGACTCTGTTTTACTGAGTACTCAAATCTTCGGACTGACTAGAGGGGAGCATGAACGTCTTAGTCTTTTTTTTGAGTTTTGGAGGGAAGCATTCAGTGTTACAATTTGAAGAATTTCATATCTATGTCTCTTTACTTGAGAATTATTTTTGGTATAACTCTTGGGTTTTACCAAATTTTATCTTGATTTATCGAGGTGCACATGTGACTGCTAACTTTTAGCTTGTGAATGTTAAATGAACTTTACATTTCTGAGGTAAATTCCCCTGAATTGTGTTCCATTATACTTTTCATATGTCCTTAGATTCCATTTATTAATATATTGTTAAGGATTTTTGCATCTTAATTATGTATGAAAAATATTGGCCTGGTATTTTCTTGCCTTCCAGCAGTTTTGTATCATTTTTCTATGAGTGGAATGTTAGCCTCATAAAATGAAGATAAACTTTTTCCTTTTTTTGAGGGGGGGGTATTGTTGACAAACGCTTTTCAAGTATACCTGTCTCTCTCTTTTTTTTTAATCATCGGTACCGGGGATCAAACACACGACTACACGCTTGCAAGGCAGGCGCTTATGCTGCTGAGCTAAATCCCCAGCCTAAATGCTTTTCTTAGTGTAGTATTCTGAGTCTGCATTTTCTTTCAAGAAGCTTTAAGAAGCTGTTATATTTTCCTTTGCATTTCATTGTTTTGGTTGATATGTTAACTGTCAGTCTTTGTCTCTTTTAAAATACTATGTTATGCAAGCATGTGTGTTATAAATATTTCCTTTTTACCTGTATTTTTTCATCAGTTTTAAAAATGATACTCCCAGACATGCTTTTAAAACTTGTTATCCTTCTTGATTCGTCGTATTCATTTTTAAGGGCTTATATTTTTTCAATTTTGGTAAATTGTCAGCCACTACCTTTTCAAACATTTCTTTGTGATTATAATCTCTGTCCTATTCTTGGATTTCAGTTTTTTGCATGGTAGATGTATTCGGTGAGTTCCACATGACCCCTTTTGTATTCTGTGCTCTCTAAACTTCAAATTACTTCAAAGTGCGTACTTTCTAGTAACCTGTCTTTCAGATCATCTGTACTTTTTCCAGCTGTGTATTATATTCTAGAAAGTATATTATTTTTAATAAGTGATTTTATGCTTGTGATAAAATGTTCTTTTAATTTCTTTTTACAGTTATTTTAAATTTTATGTTGCTTATGGTTTTATTTTCATAGTATACTGTTTCTTTTGCTTTTATCTTTGGTATATCAAGTAATTTTTATTTGACTTAAGACTTTGGATATGATAAATTGTAGAGATTAAAAATGAAGTTTTATTTTTTTTAGAGAAAATTTTCTTTAGCCTCTAGCATGCATTGAGGAGTAGCATGTCAATGTAACCCACTGATTGATATATCATGACTAGATTCAAGGCTGGGTGCCAGTCTCTCTGGGAATCAGTCTTCTGGTTCTCCTTACACTTTAATCTTTCTAGAGACCCAAATTGAAGCATTTGGTTTTTCTCATGTGCTCTCCACTTAGTTTATCCTCAATCCTACATTTTTTCATTTTAAAGAGAATAAAACAAAAGAGGAAAGTTCAAAGGAGATCAGAACAGAACAATGTAAGCAAAACAGCACTTCACAAAAAGACGATTGGATATTAACAGTAGCTATCATAGTGTCTCTTTCTTTGAAATAGTTGAGCTTAGCTTCATATACAATAATATCAAACAAAACAAAATAGAATAAAACCAATCAAGAGAATGAAAGTATTACAAGGCATTCTGAACCAAATAACAGAAGATGAACAATGGCTACTATATTATCTCATTTTCCATAAAAAATTTGTTTATACTGTCATACATGTTAAAATCCAATAAGACACAACATGATAGAACCAATGTAATAGGAAAAAAAAAAGCATGGTAGGACTTCAGAGCAAGATGATATTAAATCAGCAATGGCTGCCATATTGTCTTTTCTTCAAAGTAACTATTCATACCATCACGTATAATAAGATCAAACAAAACAGAATAAAACCATTCCAACCAATGAATGAAAACATTTCAAGTCTTTAAAGCAATATAATGGGAAACCATGATTACCATAAAATCTTCTGTACTCTTACCATTTCTTACACTAGGGAGACAATATGGTATCTATACATGTGAGTTTGATTAATTTCACTTATGAGTATGGACTCAAGTTGCATCCATTTATTTATAAATATCTCAATGTGATCATTCTTTATAGCTGAGTAGTACTCCACTATTTAAAAGTACCACAATTTTTTTATCAGTTCCTCAGTTGATGGGCACTTAGGTTGTTTCCAAGATCTGGCTATTACAAATTGTGCCACTATAAACATGGGTGCACATATATCACTGTGGTATGGTGTTTTCAGTTCTTCTGGAAATATGCTTTAAGAGTGGAATAGCTGGGTCAAATGGGACTTCCAATCCCAGTTCTTTGAGGAATCTCCAGACTAACCTCCACAGTGGTTGCACCAGTCTATACTCCCACCAACAGTGCAGAAGAGTTCTTTTCTCCCCACAGCCTCTCCAGCATTTGTTGTTGGTAGTTCTCTTGATCCTGGCCATTCTTTCTGGAGTGAGATGGAATCTCAGCGTGGTTTAAATTTACATTTCTCTAATGACCAATGATGATTAACATTTTTTCATGTATGTATTTGCTATTCATATTTCTTGATCGGAGAACTGTGTGTTCATCTCGGATGCCCATTTTTGGATTGGGACTTTGAATTTCGGGAGTCTGATTTTTTTAATTCTTTGTAAGTTCTAGACAGAAGTGCTTTGTCTGAGGGACAGTTCACTAAGATTTTTTCCCAGTTTGTGGGCTTTCTTTTCACTTTGCTGGAGATTTCTTTCGACATGCAGAAACTCTTTAATAAGACGTGATCCCAGTTATTGATCTGGGAAGTAATTCCCGTGCAGTTTGGTTCTTGTTCATGAATTCTCTACCTACCTCTATGTCTTCAAGATTTTTACCTACTTTGTCTTCCAACAGATTTAGTGTTTCTGTTTTAATATTTAGATCTTTGAGCTATTTAAATTTCAGTTTGGTACATGGTGATAGGCATGGGTCTAGTTTTAGTTTTCAGCATATGGATAACCAGTTTTTCCAGCACCATTTATTAAAGAGACTATCATTCTTCCAGTGTACATGTTTGGCCCCTTTATCAAAGATGAGGTGGTTGAGTGTGTTTGTAGTTGTGGTTGTATCTTTTAGTCTATTCCATTGATCATCAGGTCTGTTTTTATTCCAGTACCATGTTGATTTTATTATGGTAGCTTTGTAGTAAAACTTCAAGTCAGGGATTGTG
>PVLA01019370.1:0-12403 GCA_004027455.1 Hydrochoerus hydrochaeris
ATGTTAATAAATCTCAATTGCTAGAATAATGGCAAAATAAAATGTGAATTACATATGCAATATAATATCAATTACCTTTAAATGTGAAATCCTCAATGTGTGAAAACATAGGTGAATCCATAGGACATTATGCTAAACAAAACTACCCAATCACAGAAGGCCACATACTATGGACAACTCCAATTACATGAAATATCTGTCACATGAGAATGTAGAGTGTCAGACAGAAGGGTGCTAACGGCAAAGGGCAGGAGTAGGGAGAAATGGAAAGTTGTACAGAAATACAGATAGAGTTATGAAAAAGGAATGAGCTCCATGAATATGCTGTGAAGGATTGCATCTGTAAGATGGCAATTCCCTGATTTGCAAACAATCAGGCTGAAAAATTTTACAGATATAAAAGGATGTCAAATTACAAACATTCAGAGATATAAGAAATTGAGGAAGTAGGCCATGCATCCACTTTTTTAATTTATGGTAATTTTAAAAGTAAAGACAGTTTGCTTACAGTGTGTGCATGTGGTGAGACAGAAAGAGTTTTGGTATTTTATTCTTTACATGTATATTTGTGTCAAAATTTATACAACTTATTATGTAGGACTTTCAAAAAAATCATAGTTAAGAACAATCTCTCTGAAGGGGAACCTGTTTGTCAGTCAGGGACTTATTGTACTCTATTACATATTTTCAATTAAAGATATACATTTATTGTTAAGTAAAACAAAATAATTTTTTCATATTTATTTTTATTTTACAGAGAATAAAACAAAAAAGGAAAAAATGCAGATCAGAATAGAACAATGTAAGTGACACAGCACTTCACAGCAAGACAAATGGATATTAGCAGTAGCTATCATAATGTCTCTCTTTGAAATAGTTGAGCACAGCTTCACACACAATAATATTAAAATTAACAAAATAGAATAAATCCATTCAACAGAATGAAAGTATTACAAAGCATTCTGGACCAAATAACAGAATATAAACAATGTCTACTATAATATCTCATTTTCTATGAAAAATTTGTTTATACTATCATACATATTAGAATCCAATAAGACACAACATGATAGAACCAATGATGATAGAAAAACAAAAGCATAGTAGGACTTCAAAGCAAGATGATATTAAATCAGCATTGACTACCATATTGTATTGTTTTTTTCAAAGTAGCTATTCATACCATCACACATAATAAGATCAAACAAAACAGAATAAAACCATTTCAACTAATGAATTAAAACATTGTAAGAGTTCAAAGGAATATATTGGTGAACAATGATTACCATAAATTCTTATGTACTCTTACCATTTCTTACACTATGGAGACTATATGGTATTTATACTTGTGAGTTTGATTTATTTTGCTTATGAGTATGGGCTCAAGTTGCATTCATTTATTTATAAATATCTTAATGTGATAATTCTTTATAGCTGTGTAGTACTCTATTGTATAAAAGTACCACAATTTGTGGATTATATTGATTGATTTGCATATATTGAACCATCCCTGTATTTGTGGGAGGAATCCCATTGGGTCACATTGTAATTAGTTTTCTTATTTATTTGCTGGTTTTCTGTCTAGTTGTCTGTACCTTTGTGTCAATGGCATGTTAATGTCTCCTTTTATAATTGTTATCACTTATTTGATTTTTCATTTCTGTTAATATTTTTTGTAAAGCTGGATGCTCCTGATTTTGATACATAGATATTAAAGAATGTTATCTCTTCCTCTTGAAATTTTCTCATAACTAGTATGCAGTGACCTTCTTTATCTATTTGGATTATTCTTGGTTTGATGTTCATATTGTCTGCAAACAGAGTAGCTACCCCTGCTTTTTTATATCCTGTTTCATGGAGTATTATTTTCCACCCTTTGACTTTCAGTCAATGAATTTCCTTTTGGGTTAGATGGGTTTCTTGTATACCACATATGGTTGGATGTTGTTTCTTGATTCATTCTGCCAGTCTGTTTCTTTTAATTGGTGAATTGTGGCCATTTACATTAATGGTTATAACATATATACTGATTTACTTTTGACATGTTATCTTTCTGCTGTTGATTCTTTATCTTTGCATTCTGTTTAATTGCTTGCCTTGCTTAGTAGTTTTTTCCTATGTCTATCTAGAATGTCTTTCATTATTCTTCAAAGAGTTGGTTTGGTTGTGATGAAGTTATTCAACTGTTGTTTGTCATGGAAGTATTTTATTTCTCCATCCATTCTGAAGGACAGTTTTACAGGATATATCAGTCTGGATTGGAAGTCATTTTCCTTTAGGATCTGAAATACTTCACCTTCTGCTCTTCTTTACTCCATTATTTGTGTTGATAAGTCTGCTGTGATTCTGATAGGCTTTCCTTCTGATAGGCTGTCTCTTCTCTTTATCAGCTTTTAATATTCCATTCTTATGTTGGATTTCTGGGATGTTGATTATTATATTTATGGATGCAGTTTTATTTTGATTATTTGAAGTTCTATATGCTTCACTGATTTGTATGTCAGTTTCCATTCTCATATTTGGGAAATTTTCAGCTATTTCTTCTGTAAATTGCCTCTTGATATCATCTGTGCTGTCACCTTCTTTTTCATTTATATCTATCAAGATTAATTTGTTTTACTTTGCTTAATCTTGCAGCTGATGAATTATTATTTCCTGATTCCTTGTTATTTTTAGAAGAACTTTATGTACTCTTTAGATATGTTCAGCATTTCTTTCATTATATTTATTATTTCTTCTTTTACCTGGGAGATTATTTCTCATTTGAATTCTTTTATTGCTTCCTGGAGTTGTTTCTTTGCTTCAGTTGTTATCACTTCAGGAATTTCAGGTGTATGGTTTACATTTTGTTCTTTGTCCATGTTTCCTAGGCTTGCTTGGATTGGGCTGGAAGTCTGAGATTACATTTTGCTCTTTTGTTTTGTCATTTTCATGTATTTCTGGGTTTCAAGTGATGTTCCAAAACTTCCCCCATGTGCTGGGAATCACCTGGCTCACTTATGACTCCTGAGGCAGACTGCAGGCAACTTTTCCAAAGAACTTCAGGGCATCCCTGAGAACATTAAAGAAAAGCTCTGGAGTTTGAATAAAAACCTAGTTACACAGTGGTCACAGTGCAACAGAGCTGAGTGAGCAATGCACTGTCATAGATAAAAAGAAAACATTTCATTATTCATGAAATAATTTAGAATCTATGACCATGACTTTGAAACTAAAGTGTAAACCTTAGTACTTGAACTAAAGAAATAAATCTTATTAATCCAAAGCTGAGTAACACAACTTTTAAAACTTTTCAGGGAAAAGTAGAAATGATTTTTTTCATACTTAAGTAAACAGGGGTGCAAAATAGAAATTCCATTTAATTTCTTTGATGACAGATAATAGCCAGAAGGGTAGCAAAATAATTAAGGACTCTCTTTGATCCTTAAAAATAATAATCATGTGGAAAATTAACTCTGAGCTAGCAACTAAATGTACTTTAATTTGCAATCATGATTTTAATTCCTTAATGAAAATAACAAATAAATTCAAATTTACTTGTCAGCTACAAGACTTAGTATGGAGTATTTAAAATTTTAAAAAAAAAGATAAGATGCTTGATGCTGCTGCTTTCCCTCACTACCAGGGACACTGTGATAAGTGTCACGCTGCTGTGGTTTCAGCCCTGTGCTCAGATGAGTGAAGGACACAGGGCGCAGTCAAAGGTGCCAGGGGCCTCAGCCCTATTTGGGCTGCAATCTTGCAGTGTGGCTGAGAAACCTGTAGCAGTAGCTGAGCCTCAGGGTTCAGATCCATGTAACCCAGTACAGAGATGCCTGGGAACACAACCCCATATGTTTCTATCACTTTGTAAATCCTACATGATGTGTGGCAACTGCTACCATAACCTTTCTTAGGAAAGCTGGTGTTAGTGATTCCATTACTGTACATCACTGACTTCTAGTTACTTATGCATTTTTCAACATATGACTTGAAATGGCTTTATTTTAGTATTCCAGACTGGTCTAAATTTGTGAAAAGAAATATGCAGCACATGTGCTTCAGGCTGTCAAGCTTATCTAACTCATAAAATGAAATCAGCTAGATATAAACACAATCATTTCTAACTAAAGTATTACTCAATGGAAAACTTGCTTAAAGTGTAGCTTGGATAAATAGCTAAATATTTTTCCATTTTTTTATTGTGATTCTGATTTCCCACTCAAAAGGCAACTGGCCAACTGAGACACGAATTGCAATAAAATAAACTTTCATATGCAGACTGTGATGTTAGTATACAGAGATTATCACAGACATAAATTGTCCCCTGGATTATTTTATTGACAAGAGGATAAGAGAAAGTCAATAAGTGTACCATTAATTTACTGACATGCCAACATGCAGGACACAGTGACAGAGTTTCATTTTTAAATGTATAGTATGTCAGAATATTAGGAGTCACTGGATGTAAACCTCAGGAGAATTTTATTTTGTATATATATTTGGTGTTGTCCAATAAATGCATACATAAAGGAAAACAATAAATAACTTGCTTCTGCCTCAGAGTCTATTAACTTCTCAATGTCCTAAATACTAATTTGATTTGATTTGTTTCATAAGATTTAAAGATTCCATATCCAAACTCCTTCATATATATTTAAAATTTTATAAAGTACAACAATCTATGTATCATAATTTGAAAAAAAATATAGATTCTCTAATTTAGGGAAAAAACCAAAAACAATTAACTTTACACAGGTGATAGGTACTAAACCATTAAAATGAGATTCTAGGTTCTGGATGTAATTCACATCAATAAATTGATGTTTGACTCTGATGTATCTGGAATTTCCCTTATGTATGTTAGCCACATAATGTTTTGTGGTCTGGAGTGGTGGTACACAACTACAATGCCAGCAGTTGCGAGGCAGAGGGAGCAGGAGTGCTGAGAATCAGAGGCTAGTCTGGGCTGCTTAGTGAGTCCAAGGCCATGCTATGTAAAATGTCTGTCTCAAAAAAGGTAATTTATAATTAATTTCATTAGTAGACAGCCTATTTGTACATTATTCAAAATTTGTTTGCATAATATTCTTTGCATTTTTCCCTATCTGTTTAATTCTTGGTTGGTCTCCATGTCTATAATAAATATTTTGGAAAAATATCATTAATTGTGTGTGTGAGAGAGAAAGGGACAGAGAGAAAGCCACAGAGAGACAGAGATGGAGATAAAGAAGAAGGAAAAACTGAAAAGAAAAAATAAGAATATTTAAAACAGAAAGTACTTTTGTCACATCTTAGCAACTCACTAATTCATACATTATTTTTCAATTGTTTTGATAATTGTACACATAAAGTTACACATTATTATAAGATATCTGTGTTTTTATGAATAATATATAGATGCTATGAAAAATTGAATGAATATGAGTTTTATTACTTTCAACTCTGCATTCTCCCTTATTAAATTATTTGTTATATGTAGTACAATGAGTATTTCAATTAGATCTCTGAGTCAATAGCTGGGATAATATACATTTATACCTTTCTTTTACCGGTAGTGTTACATTATTTGTTTATTGTTGATACATGAGTGTTTCAATGTAAATACACAATATGTTCTTTTAGATCATGTGTATGAATTATCCATAAGTCTCTGAAATAAGCCTTGACCTCACTACTTCAGAGATTTTACTCTTCCCAAAATTTTCATCTATAATGTGCTGATTGAAAAACTGAAGCCCATACTAAGACCTTTTCCTTAATGACAGTGAATCTAGTATTTCACTGTATTTCTAGAATTGAGGTTTGCAATGAGAACCAGGTGACTTTGATATTTTTTGTAGTTGATGGTGTATTTACTCACTTCTCTTATTTGAGAAAATTATGAGGATATTAAAGAAGAAACTGAAATTAAATAACAGTATATGGCATTTTTCAAATTTTAGCAATGCCTTCTAAGTAAAATTAAGTTTATCTCAGAGTTATATTAGAAATGCCACAATCAATTACAATAAATGTTTAACAGCCACAATTAATTTCCCAATAAAAATAAATCCCAATGTTTTTTCTAAGATTTTGAAAATAAACTGAGCAAATAATTTGAGAAACACATGACATTGTTGTTAAATTAAATTTGAAAAAATATAGTGATTCAATAAACTAGTGAAGTCAAAAAATGGTAACTTGTGTTACACATATTTAAAAAGAAAACTAAATATAAATTGGCAGTTACTTCATTTACAAACGTATTCATTTACTTCCAGCTACTCTATTTATGGAAAAGGCTTTTGGGGTTGGGGTGCATAACATGGTTTTCCTTGCAATCCCTTATGATAACATCAAATGTAAGTGTGAATTCCCACTTTCTATCATTTGAAAACATTTTAAAATTAGATAACTTTGACATTTTTTTTCTTTTTGAGTTCATACAGCCTTATGATATAAATTGGTTTGCTTTCATTTTAACATTAAAAATGAAGGGCACTTCACTTACTATGTTAGAAATCCAAGATGAATACTCAGATGTGTCATTTCCATTGTGATATTTCTGAGCTTAGACATTCTGACATTCACCTTTGTGAATTTTAAACTCATCTAATAATACATATTAGAAAATAAAAAATTAAATTGATGCAAAACTCATCCATATAGGCAGCTTATTATTTTATTTTAATAAATTAGGAAAAGTGAATTAAATTATTTCTTCTTTTACATATTTTATTTTAATAAATTAGGACAAGTGAATTAAATTATTTCTTCTTTTATCTCTACAGCAAAATGCATCCACTTAGGTCAAATTTCTTTATCATTGATCATCTTGAGCCTACTGAGGAAAACATTGAATCACTCAGAGTAGCAGACATGCACAAATGGCTTGATGAACTCTAAGGACAAAGGAAATTCCCCTTAGAACCTGTACAGAAAAACTGAAATTGAAGAATTGGCACCTGAGTTGGATGCATACAATGTTCATTTGGAGAACATGAGTGGAAATAATGTTTTGGGTTTCAATGATGATTTGGACTTGCAAAGCCTATTACTTTTAGTATTTCTTTCTGCTAGGATGGGAAACCTGGAACTAGTTGTAATTGTTATTTGGGATGGTCTGCTTCATAACACAAGATACCATTTCCTGAGTATTTTATTATTTGTGGATGCCTGCTACTCTACTGTTGTGACCACAAAAATGTTGGTTAATTCCTGTTAGAAAATAAATCCATTTCATTTGATAGTTGTGTAGCACAGATGTTTCTCTTTGATAGTTTTGGAAGCACATTAACTCTTGGTGGCAATGGCTTGTGACATCTATGTAGCCAACTACAACCCAGTCTTGTGCTCCATGACTATGCTAGCCAGAGTCTATATGCCTCTCACCACTGGCCCCTATGCTGCTGGCATAGTACGGTAATACTGTGGCCATGGTTATCCAGTCCTTCTGCTGGTCTAATGAAATTAGGTACACCTTCTGTGACATCCCTCTTCTCCTTGCTATCTCCTGCTCTGATACTCATACAACCAGCTTTTACTCTTCTACTTGGTGGGTGCCATTGAGGTAGTCACTATCCTGATTATCCTGATTTCTTGTGACTTTATCCTGCTGACCATTCTGAGGATGCATTCTGATGAAGAGAGGCAAAAAGTATTCTGCATGTGTGGTTCCGACCTAATCAGAGTGTCCATTTATCATGGGACTGTGTTTTCATGTTCATAATACCAAGTTCCAGCTACACCCTGGGGCAGGACATAGTGGTGTATATATTCTACACCATTGTCATTCCCATGTTGAATCCCATCATCTACAGTTTGAGGTACAAAGATGTACAAAGATGTCAAACGGGTGATGAACAAAGATGTCAAACAGGTGATGCAAATGCTTTTTGCAAGGTACTGTTATATAAATTACGTACATTTTTAGAATTGAGACAACCTAATATTGTGTCTATTTCTCTTCATTCTGAAATGAAAATCAAAATGTCCTTCTTTTATTTCATAGTCCCATGTTTCCTCAAAGATTTCCAAATAATTTATAACTTCTTCAATATTGCTTTTATTGAACATAATTTGTGTCACTCTTGTCCTGATCGCCATGTTCAAAGATACCCATATTAAATATTACTTAATATCATTGTAAAATTCTTAGATGCATAATTGATTTTCCATGAATAGATATATTTTGGTTATAGTAAGTCATCAACACTCATTTTAGTTGTTATTTCTCATTCTGGCATCCCTGTGAGTGATCTGACTGCCACTGATGTTATTTATTTCTCTCCTACCATACATATGAAGATCCATACTAGATTTTGTACATGCTTATTTCCTAATTTTGTTCTGCAGCATATAGCAGCATTCCATATTGGTAATCCAGCTAAAAGTCCCACTTGTCTCTCTGAAGAATAAAAAATAGAGATGAGTACCATATTCTAGCAATGGCTGGGAAGTCATTGTCTCTAGATCTGAACTCTTCCATTCCCAAAACCAGCCACTGTTTATTTGGTCTACACAGTAATAGTTGACACTAGAAAAGGATTACAATTCATTCCAAGAAACTGACTCCAGAGAGTGTAGATAATTTTGTTTGAAGTATCTTGACCCAGGTATAATCCTGTGATGATTTAAGAAAGCATAGTTGGTCTTATGTTTAGAAGTATCTTGTCCTTGAGTATAATCCTGAGATGAATAAGAAGGCATATATGACTTTATGGAAGATTCAATGGGAAATCCCAGATGAGTGGTTTCAACAATCTCAATTTTTCTTTTTATCCCTTAGGGAAATACACAAAACAAGTCACTATGAATTTGTTGTCCTCAACATCTCCCCTTTTTGCTTTTATAATTGAAGCAGTTGGAGTAACATATAGAATATTAGTTTTATATATATATATATATATATATATATATATGCTAAGTGTTTAAGACCAAGCTAAAGTGAGGCCTGCCTTAATAAAATTTAACTTCATAACTATCTCTTAAAGTCAGTTAAGTCTCTTCAGCAATCACCTTGGAAGCACACACAACACCTCTTAACGTATCAGTCAATGTCAACTGTGTGGCTAAGTTACAGCCACTGCTTGACCAAATTGCTTTCCTTGGAAGCTTGTGAGACTTTTCTTTCCTAGTGATTCTCCTTAGGCACACTATACTCAGATGATCCCTTTCTGCTGTGGTCTTCTTTCTCAGAAGATCTGGGACTCACCATATGTAGGAAGTTGCAGCTGAGGTTCACTTGTATCATGGGTCCTCACTGACCTCAAAGGGCTGTGGACAAAATATTGACTTTCATCTTTGCCCATCTATCTTCCTTGTTTCTGGCCTCCAAATCTCAGTTGTTGAACATCCAGAAGAAAAGATTGATAATACAGTGTAATAAGGCAGTAAGCTAAACATTACTACTTATCTGAATATCAAGCATATTAGAACATAAAATAGAGCCATTATTTGTCATCAACCATGAATGTCCTAGCATTTCAATCCCTGTAGAATATTAACAGTTAAATATTTTACACAGAAAATTAGAAATAAAAACTATACATATTGTTATATCACTACAATTATGACATTTTTGTAACGATCTGAATTTCTGTTTTGACATAAAATACCCTGTGTACTCAATCATCCCTATCTTCCTACCAAAGTCAGATACAGCTTGAAGTAGACAGTATTAATCCCTCCTTAATTCCTAAGCCCATGTAGTTGACAATGGAACAAAATTATCTCATCACCATTCATTTTTCAAATCCTGCATGTGGCCAATAACCTCATCAACCTCGCATTATGAAATACTGCTTTTGCTGCACTATTTTCTAACAGGATTCATCTCTGATGGAGGCCAGTTGCCATTTTCAGCTATAGTACAACTTGGTTTGGAAGTAATGACACCAGTTAAGAGTTCTTCCTATTGAAGCTAATGAGATCCTTTTCTCCAATTACAGAATTTAGATATGGAAAACAATCACAGGATATATTTGTAAAATCACTAGGCTGATCATGACCCTACACTGATATAAAATGTCACTAGCAAAAATCCATGGGTCTCCTCTGAGTTTGGACTACAGGAACACATTGGGTTCTTATAACTTCTGACATTTCAGAGACATTATTCAGCAATGTTTGAAGATATTAACAGTCACTTTCCCTCAATCTTTATTTTCTGTAATAAATTCATAGGTATTTTGAAAAGAAGCTCAGAAAATACCAACAATACACATTTTTAAATGTATCCTGACCCTTCACCTGAGCACATGCAACCTCCTTCATTCATAGAATTTTACATTTATAAATAGGATCAAGCACGGAAACATCATACTTTATATTTCAGGTTAGACACTAGTTCAATTGCTGTGAAATTCTCATGCTTATACTGATTGAGAAGTAATTTCTAGACTTTTAATTTTTTTTCTTCTCCAGAAAAGCCATGACTGACATGGAAGGTGCACACAATTGATTGTTGCATTCACTTAAACACAACAAAAATGATCACTGTGTCTTTGAAGTTGGAGTTGTGACATTGGACCACTGTTGCATTTTAATTATGTTCACTGACTTTATCATTTTCTACTGTATAGTGAGTGTGCCACCGTGCATTCCTATATAAAAACATGATAAATAGGCAATGAAGTTGAAAATACAGCATCTCAGAAATGGGTTGTTTCCATCACGTTTAATAATCTACTCAATTTTTTTGACACAGGATATTGCTGTGTAATGCAGCCTGATTTAGAACAAGCTGTGTAGACCAGCCTGGCTCTAACTCCTCATCTTCCACCTGCCTTAATTTCTCAAGTACTAGGATTCTTGATGTGTAGCAGCCCACCCAGAGTTAGTAGCCTGAGTTAATAGGCTTGAAAGACAAATCCACTCTCTAAATTTCCAATCTCTCTAAAATTTTAAATCACCTTTTAATAATTGTTTATAATTTTAAATAAAATGTTTATAATTTTAAATGCATATATTTTTTATAATTTAAATCACTGTTTTATAATTGTTTAAAAAGCAGGTAGACAATTCTACCTCATTGTGTGAGCTTTCTCTTGGTCCATGATTCAGGTGACAAGACAACTTCTTAAAAGCTTCCTAGTTTTTAGAGTTTCCACTCTGAATGAACATTAGTGTTCTTCCATTCTCACCCATGCTTTTAGTGAGAACTCTCATCATATTTTCTGAAGGTTTAATTGTGAATTTTGAAACCATGCAGATATTTCAGAGTAAAGCACACTCTTACAAGAGTTACACATTTTCCATCTTTCCTCTGAAGCCTCCAATGGGTGTAAGTCAATCCACAGGACTCAAAGCAAGGGGAAGTTGTAGTGCTGAGTCCTGAAGAGACCCTTTATTACAGGAAGACTTCCTTGCAGGAGGACAGAACTGTGTTCAGCTGCAGTGTGCAGGGATCAGCATACAATTGGCAGCTGTTGGCTTCTTTTCTGTATGGGGATTTTCTGAGTGAGGTCCAGTGGTGGAGTCTAAAAGAAAGTCCCCTGCTAACTTCCCCTTCTCAAGTGGTCACCTTACTATGCAAGATGTGATGCTAGAAATGGTAACTTGTCCTCCCATGTCTTTCCTTGTTTTCTGTTTTATTTTGCTAGAGCCAGGTCCTGTGCTCTCATTTACATTTCTTAGCTGTGTTGATCTACATGGATAGTTGACATTCCTGCAAATGCAGGTGCTCTATAAATATTCCTACTCAAATCTCCCTCCACTGCTTTCCTCAAAATATCATTTTAAATTCATGTAAATATACTAGAAGTTCTTTAGAAAGTAGCCCAATGATCAAAACAAGCATGTAGGTATATGTATAAAAATTGTATACAATATGCATAATACATTAAAGTACATTGAAATAAACACAAATAGTATTTTGTCATGATACAATGTAATCTAATGTAAAGAATTAGATAATGAGTGGTATGTGTTTGAAGAGTAATTCAGCAATTGTGTTAAAGTAGAAAATTTCTACAATTCTACAACAGGAGAAATGAAAGGTGAAACAGAATTATTCTCCCATTGGGAAAACCCACACATCACCCTTGAAGATGGTCAATGATATGTTAAGAGGACAAAAATATATTTCAATCAGTCAAGAAGTTTGTTTCTGTAAATATTCACATTACAAATGATTTTCAAAATAAAGGATCCTTATTCAGTTCAAGATCATGTAACATTATGAACAATTATGTTAATTAGAAGATAAGATGCAGAAAGTAGTGCAAACTACAATGTTTAGAAAGGAAAAATGAAAAGATCATTAAAGAGTAATTATTCATTGTAATTTATACTTTCAAATTCTCAGATTATATGCATTCTTCCAAGATAGCAAGATAATTCAGCATGTTTATTACCTGATATAAGAAAGAAAATGCCCATCACCCTATCTAACTTTGATTCAGTGAGAAGTTTATTTCTGATGATATAGAAAACACTTTTT
>PVLA01019371.1:0-12401 GCA_004027455.1 Hydrochoerus hydrochaeris
TTTTATACTGTCTACAATGTTTTATTTTTACTAATATTGTTATGCACTGCTATATTCAATTATGCCTGATGATATAGACAATTCTATTGAAGATAATAAGAAACAACACAGTAATTATTATATGTGGTTTTATATGACTTTATGGTTTCATGTTTTTATAGGAATTTGTTTTGTTTTGTCTTGCTAAGTTTTGTTTTTTCCTTTAATACAGAAAGGATAGAAATACATGTAGAGATTCATGCATGCGTAGCTGTTTACACTCTCACTGTCTGAATATCTACTTTGTATGCTTTAATTTTGTAACTTGGACAACCATTTTTAAGAGGACAATATATAATTTATCAACTAGTAATTTCTTGTTGTTTATCTTTTTTTTTAAATTCTGTATAATCTCTACCCTTTACATGCTTTTGTTTCTCTTTAAATAAAAAACGTATTAAAAAAAGAGTACCTAATGAAATTCATGACCCGCACTTCAAAAAATTCTCAAAGATATTGTAGAAAGAGACAAGCTAACAATGACAAAAGGTCTAACAGACTGAATAAACCAGGAAGCTTGAGCAATTTAGCAGGAAGGAAAGATAAGGAATGAGCAACAGGAAAGTAAGGCAATGGCAGAGGAAGTCCATACCTACCCATACTCACTCTCAATAAAAATGGTCTGGATTTGCCACTCAAAAGACAGAGTGATAAAATGCATCAAGAAACAAAATCCAATGCAATGTTACATAAAAGAAATACATTTAACCCAAAAAGAAATCCATAAACTAAAAATGAAGGATGGAAAACAATAAATCCATGGAATGGAAATCAGAACAAAAGGACCTCTGGGTCTCCTACATTCAGACAAAGTGGTCATCCAGCCCAAACTAATCAAAAAAAAAAAAAAAAGACAGTCACTACATATTAGCTAAAGGAAACACTGAACAGGAAGAGGTAACAATTATTAATATATATGCACTGAACAACCACACATGTAATTTCATAAAATAAATACTACTGGACATAAAACCAGATAAACATAAAGGCAAGTATAGTGAGGGACCTAGAATGCCAACCAAAAAAAGAAAACAGACCAATCTCTTCAATGAATATAGATGAGAAAATCCTCAATAAAATACTGGCAATGAGAATACAACAAATCATCAAAAACATGGCACATAAAGACCAAATAGGCTTTAAGAGTCTACACATAAATCAATAAATATTATACATAACATAAACAGAAGCAAAGACACAAATCACATGATCATCTCAATAAATGAAAAAGCCTTTGATAAAATTCAACATTCTTTCGTGATAAAAAATTTAATAAAATAGATATTGAAGGAGCTTATACCAACTTGGTATAAAATATTTATGAGGAAAAATTGAAAGCTTTCCTTGTAATCAGGGAATCAGGAATAAGACAAGGATGTCTGCTGTTACCACTCCTGTTCTACATACTACTCGAAACGTTAGCAAGAGCAATTAGGCAAGAAAAAGAAACAAAAGGGATATACATTCAGAAGGAAGAAGTTGAATTATCACTGCTTGCAAATGACATGGTCCTTCTATTAGAAGACCCACCAAAAGACTCTTAGAATTAATAACCAAATTCAGTAATGTAACATGATATAAAATCAACACAAAAAGCCAAAGTGTCCTGCACACCAATAACGAACCTACTGAGAAACAAATTAGGAAAACACTACCATTCACAATAGCACCAAGAAATGTTAAATATAGTCAAATGTTCAACTGCAAGTGACATGGTCTGTGAATGTTCCACAAGACAAACAAATATTTCTAAGAAATTTAAAATTGATAAATGAGTGATGTCTTGCAATACAAACAGTATGTTATGATCAATGTCACATGATCACAACTGGTTCTCCTCTCTCTCCTTTTTGATATATAATTACAAGTGGAACAAATTTTAGATTACAAGTGGAACAAATTATTCTTGCAAGTCAAAGTTTTACTATACTTAGGAATTAATCTAACTATTAAAGTGGAAGACTTCCATAATGAAAACTACAGCATTCTGAAAAAGAAAATCAAAGACAACATAAAATGGGAAGACATCCCATTACTCCACAGAACCAATACAGTCAAAATGGTCACATATCCAAAATTGACACAGTGAAGTTACAATCAAAATACTACTTGCATTCTTCACAGAACTGGAGAAAACAACCCTAAAATTCATGTGGAACTTAAAGAGAACCAGAACAGCAAAACCAACCCTGGATAACAAAAGCAAAGAGGTAGACCTCACAATCTTGGACTTGAAGTTATATGGTAAAGCTACTGGGTTAAAAACAGCATGGTAAGGCTGGGCATGGTGGCACACAACTGTAAAGCCAGCACTTGGAAGGCTGAGACAGGAGGGTCACTGAGAGTTTGAGACTAGCCTGGGTTAAGGCTAGCCTGAATTGCATAGTGAGACCCTGTCTCAAAAAGTAAAAAAACAAAAACAACCCCCCCAAAAAACAACAACAAAAAGAAAAGAAAAGAAAAAGAACAGCATGGTACTTGCACAAAAACAGACATGAAGATCAATGCCAACAGAGCAGAGGATATAGAAACAACTCCAAGCATGTTCAAGTATTGATCTTTGATAAAGGGACCAAAATCATATACTCTGGAGGAAATATAGCCTCTTATAAATGGTGTTTGTAAAACTGGTTATCCACATGCAAAAGATTGAATTTAACCACATATCTCTCACCAAACTGAAATTAAAGTGGGTCAAAGAACTAAATATCGGAACACAAAATCTTAACCTGCTGTAAGGTAAAGTAGATATCGAAGTTATAGGGATGGGCAAATAATTTTTGGAGATAACTCTGGTTGTACATCAAACAGTGCCAAAAATCAACAAATGGGATCATATCAAGTTAAAAACTTTTGCGTAGGGAAGGAAACACCCAACAGAGTGAAAATGCAAATACTGAATGGGGAAAAATATTTCTACTGATTCCTCAGAGGACTAATATCTAGAATATATGAGAACTCAAAAAATTAGACTCCTCAAAAAGAGCCAATCAAAAAATGGGCAAGTGAAATGAACAGATACTTCACAGAAGCACAAATGCCCAATAAAAACATAAAGAAATGCTGAACATTGCTGACTATTAGAGAAATGCAAATTAAAACAATACTGAGATTCCATCCTACCCCAGGAAGAATGCTTATCATGAAGAAATCAAATAATCACAAATTCTGGCAAGGCTATGGGGCAAAAGGAGCACTCCTGTGTTCTTAGTGGGAATGTAAACTAGTATAACCAGTATGGAAATCAATATGGAGAGTTCTCAAAAACTAAAAGTAGAAATTTCATTTGACTCAAGTATTACCCTTCTAAGTATCTTCTTGAAAATGTTAAAGACATTATATGCAGAAAATAGGAATCAACAACAGAAGAAATCTGAGAAAATGGAGAGGCTCCTGGAAAATTAGCAACTCACTCCTAAACAACCAGTGGGTTACAGAAGAAATCAAAGAAGAAATTTAAAAATTTCTGGAAGCTAATGACAGTGACTGTTCAAAGCACCAAAACCTTGGTACACTATGCAATTAGAAATAAAAAGGTGAACTCCCACAGACATTTATCAAAATTCAGAAGATAGTAAGTATTTTGAAAAACTGTATTTCAACAAATTAGCAACTTTTGAAGAAATGGGCAGATTCTTGGACTCCTAAAAATTACCAAAGCTACCCCCCAAAAAACATGATATACTTAACAATCCAGTAACAAGCAATGAAATTGGAAAAAAAATAAGCAATCTACCAACCAAAAAAAAACTCAGGACCTGATGGATTCACTGCTGAATTTTACAAAATCTTTAAGGGTGTTATATTGTCAATACTTCTCAAGGTCTTCAAAGAAATTGAAAGGGATGGAACACTCCCAAATTCATTTATGGAAGTATTAGTATCACCCTGATTTCAAAACTGAACAAAGATCCAACTGAAAAAGAAATCAATAGGCCAATCTCATTAATAAAAACAGATGAAAAAAATCCTCAACATATTAGCAAATAGAATGCAGCACATCATCAAAAAGATCATACATAATAACTAAGTAGGTCTTATCCCAGAGATACAAGAATGGTTCAAAAATATATAAATCAAGAAATGTAGGGGCCGGGGATATAGCTCAGTGGCACGGCACCTGCCTGGCAAGTTCAAGGTCCTGAGTTTGATTCCTAGTTTAAAAAAAAAGAAAGAAATGCAATACATCACACAAACAGAAGCAACATCAAAAATCCTATGATTGTATCAACAGATGCAGAAAAGGATTTTGACAAAATCCAGCACCCTGTCATGATAAAAACCCTGGAGAAAACAGGTATAGAAGGATTATACCTGAATTTGCTAAAGGTTATTTATGACAAACCAACAGCCAGCTTTTATTAAATGGGGGAAAACTAAAATGATTTTCCCTAAAATCAGGAATAAGATAACGATGTACATCAGTATCTCTTCTATTCAACATAATAACTGAAACATTAGCCAGAGGAATTAGGCAAGAGAAAGAAATAAAAGTGATACATATATGAAAGGAAGAACTCGAACTGTCATTATGTGCAGATAATATGATACTCTACATAGAAGACCCAAAGAATTTCATCAAAAATCTCTTAGAATATCCACATTCCTAATGTAGCAGGATACACAATCAATACACAAAATAACTAGAATTTAAATACACCAATGATGAACTCAGTGAAAAGGAAATTATGGAAACAATACCATTCACAGTAGCTTCAAGAAAAATGAAATATCTATGAATTAACCTAAGCAAGAAAGTGAAAGAAGTCTACAAAGAAGACTACAGTACTTTAAAAAAAGAGATTGAAGAGGTCGTCAGAAAATGGCACGATGTCTCTGTATCTCAACAGGCAGAACCATATTGTGAAAGTAACCATATGTCCAAAACTGTTATACAGGTTCAGTGTACTCTCAATCAAAATATCAACACCATACTTCACAGAAATAGAGAAAACAATCCTAAAATTCTTATGGAATCAGAAGAGACCCAGAATAGCAAAAGCAATTTTGGGTAATAAGAGAAAAGCAGGAGGCCTTACAATATATGACTTCAAGCTATCCTACAAAGTGGTGGTGATAAAAATGGTGTGCTATTGGAACAGAAATATATATGGATAGTGGAAGACGACAGAGGATAACAAAATGTTCCCAGACACATTCAACTATTTGATCTTTGGTAAAGGCACAAAAAACTTATGTAAGTGCAGGAAAGATGGCCTATTCAACAAGCAGTGTTGGGAAAACTGAATCATCTGTTCACAGAAGAATGAAAATGGACCCTTACCTCTTGTATACACTAAGTTAAAAATGGATCAATGATCTATACATAAAACATACTGGAAGATAAAATAGGTAAAACACTTGAAGTGATAGGTGTAGGGAAGGATTTTCTATATAGACTCTCAATTGCACAAGAAATAACAGCAAGAATCAACAAATGAGATTGTGTCAGATTAAAAAGCTTCTGCACAGGAAAAGAATCAATTAGTAGAATGAAGATATAGCTTACAGAATAGGAAAAATTTTCCACTACTCTTCAGAGGACTAATATCTAGAATATAAATAATTAAAAAGATACCATTTAAAGACCCAGTCAAAAATAAACAAGATAAATGAACAGATCCTTCACAGAGAAAGAATTCCAAGTGTTCAACAAATATATGAAAAATGTTCAGTATGTCTGACCATTAGAGAAATGCAAATTAAAAGAACACTAAGATTCCATCTTACTGTACAAATAGTAATCATCAAGACATCAAATAACAACAAATGCTGGCATGGCTGTGGTGAACAAGAAATGCTCCTACATTGTTGATGGGATTGTAAACTGGTATAACCAATATGAATAGAAATTAGTGTGGAAATTTCTTAAAGGACTAAAGTTAGAAATTCCATATGACCAAGCTATTCCCTTTCTAGGAGTTCTTCCAAAGAGTTTAAGATATCACACCACATTGCCACATGTATGCCAAAGTTTATTAGCAACACAATTCATAATAGCTTATTCCTAGAAGCAGTCCGTATAACCAGCAACAGGTGAATGGATAAAGAAAATGCGGGATCTGTATATAATAGAATACTATTCAGTTATAAAGAAGGATAAATTTGAGATATTTGTAGGAAAATAGATGCACCTGGAAAATATAATGATGAATCAAATAAACTAGACACACAAGCTTAAATACTATACAGTATCTCTCATTTGAGTAAGGCAAAGTACAAACAAAGAGAATAAAAGATAGAAGGGGACAAAGGGATAGATCTCTTATAAATGGGAAAGGGAATACGAGAACAAGGATGAGGAGTGAGGGAGAATGAAAGGATAAAAAGTAGAATAAAGATAAGCCATATACAGGAACCTAATGACCTCAATGAATGTAAACATTATGTGTCATAAACATGAACTAAAGTTAATAATATCGACAAGAATGAAAAGGGGGAAGGAGAGTTAGAGGAGCGGGTAGTGAGGTGGGAATGGGAAGGGGACTGAAAAAAAGAAGCTGTATTATGTACATGTCCCTACTCACCAAGAGGACTGTAAAATGCATGTGCTGCAAACACATACTAATAAAAAATTTTAAAAACAAGACATCATACTACAGTGATCTACGAGTTTTTACATTTATAGCAGCTCAATTCATAATAGTTAAATCTTGGAAGAGGGCTCTAAGTCCATGAACAGATGCATGAACAAAGAAAACCTGGTATTTACACACAATGGAGTACTATCTGCCATAAAGAAGGATAAAGTTGAGTTATTTGTAGGAAAATGGATGCACACTGGCACCATAATACTAAGTGAAATAAATCAGACATGCATGCTTAAATATTGCATGGTTTTTTCAATATGAGAAGCCAAAATCACAAATACAGAGCAAAATAAAAGATAGACAATAGGAAGTAGAGAGAGACAGAAATATTTCTTGAAAGGGAAGAGGATCAAAAGATGGAGGAACATGAAGGGAGAGAAAGGAGATGCAAAACAAACAGACGTGTACCAACTTCACACAAGAATGTAAACATATGTACCACAAACATGTACTAATAAAAACATTTTTAAAACCTCTCAGTAAATCTATGAAACATGAAAAATTTTAAAAAGACAATTTTAAGAGACTGAGACTAGATAGATGGATAGTTGCATACATGCTTGTATGTATGTATATATCTCACAACGCACTAAGCCACAACTAGAAAATAGGTAACAAATTTGAACAGATGCTTCACCAAAAGAATAAATATGCACAGCAAATAATACAGCTGTTCTACATCATTAATCATTATGGATATGCAAATTAAACCCACAACGATAACCCACTACACATATATAGACCTGTTCCATTATATACAATACTCATATTTACACTACATATTAGCATGAAAGACTGATCATACTAGGCATTCATGATGATACAGAAGAACTATACCTCTTATACACACACAGCTGATGAGAATGTAAAAATACTTCCAAATAACTTTAGCAATTGCTTCTTATAAAGTTAAATGCCAATGACTCATCAACTTTATTCCAAGGTATTTATCCAGGAAAAATGAAAACCTATGTTATACCACATTTGCTATACCACAAGCTATATACCAAAATTCATAGAAGTATTACATATAATAGTCATCAACTAGAAACAACCTAAGTGTCTATGACAGGTGAACTGATAAACCATGGAATACTACCCAAGAATAAAGAGAGGAATAAACTATTGATACATACAAGAAGAATCTCAAATAATTATATTCAGAGAAAAAAGTCAGATAAAATGAATATATAATGTATAATTCCAATTATCTAGAATTCTTAGCCATGACATCTAGTGCACAGATGCAGAAAGCAGACCAGTACTTAACTGGGAACTGGTAAGGGAAAGGAGGGTTGTAAAGAAGGTATACTAAGGGACATTTTTGGACTAAAGGATGGTTCATTATTTTGTTCTCGGTCATGACTTTATAGATGTGTATACATGTCATAACTTCCCAAATGGTACACTTTAAATATATACCATGTTTTTATATGCCAACTATATCTCAATAAAGCTATTAAAGAAAGAAAAATAGCTTAAATATGAGCAACTCTATTAAAATTATGTATGGCTTGTCCAGAGAAATAACAATTTTCAATATCTGAGTTAATATAACTAATTACTAAAATTTGAGGTGCTCTGGCTAATCTAAGATCAGTAGTACTTAGCAGTAAGTTACCCAACAAATGAGCAAACTGGAATACTGAGAGATCTGAGATCAAGTCACTAATTCAGTCATAAAATTGTAATTTGGACCTATAAAATTAAAATATTGCTATATTAATTTATAAGTAAAGCTTAGTGACTAGGAAAAGCTTTGTTATCCAGAAGTGAGAAGTGTAGGAAACAGGGATTCATTCAAATTAAATTCTGGACCCATTTCTGTTAGACTGATCCATAACCAAAGAAGAATTCAAGGACTCTGAAGTCTTTAGCACTTTAAACTCCTCTTCCAAAAGTTAATGTGATGGAAGAGGCCAGAAAGCTGGGGGGGGGGTGTTTACTGGGAATTGAACTGAGGACCTCACGCCTGCCAGGCAGATGCTGCATCGCTGAGCTATATCCCTAGCTCAGGAAGTATTTTTTAATAGGCAACAGAATCTTTTTCTTCACTTTTATCAATAAATGGTAGTGTTTTAATTGAGTCACATTACTTAAACTCCAACTCATTCTTTGGATCTAAATTGTGCTTTTACAGAAGATGAATCTATTCTTTTACCTTTAGGTGATACTTTAGCAGTATACTGCTCATTTTTTAAATCACTTTTGTAGTAGTATAATTGACTATTTGTGCCTAAGAATCCAGAGGTACTTGTGACTAACCTGTGTCAGGACAATTTCAGAAGCATGATTTCACTTACTAAGAATACAGTAGTTATATTCCTCCACTCAATAAGCCCAAGAAAACCTCTAAATAACTACACTATATGACAGCAATATTTACTTACAAAAAACTTGCATGATTTTAGATTTAAAAAAGAATACCTGTGTTCTGAATTCCAAAACGTTATTTCCTGGTTTAATTCTTCCTAGTAGTATCAAATCTTTTATATGCGTTAATTTCTTTTTAGGAGTTGTGCTGAAACTTAAAGGCTTTTTCATAGCATGCTGATGACCAGACTCAGAGGAAGAAGAGATCTGCCTGTCATTTGCACATGGAATGGCAGAAGCTGTCTTTTTAAGACACGGTTTTATGGGATGTCCAGTATCAGTGCCTAAGACAGCACTGCTTTGATGTGCCAGAGACTCTGAGGTGCCAGAAATATCTAAAGTGCTTATGGCACAAAATTCATGATCTTTCACTATAGTTTCTGTAAGATCATTTTCTTGTTGTGAGCATTCTGCTTGAGCAATAAATGTAACATGTTGGGATGATAATTTAATCTCAGTGCTATCTGAATATCTGGATTTTGATAAACCAGTCAAGGTACAATCATTTTCATTTTGTTTTGAATTCATCTCATTTCCAGAAAATTCTTTCTTTTTCACTGCCTTGGAATTTAGACAGATGTTAGCATTTTGGCTATCATTCCAAGATTCTGGAGATAACAGTGTTTCTTGCACACTTTCACAATCAAGGTTGACAGAAGAACATGGACTTAATTGGGGCTGCACTAAATTTTCCAGACTGGTAAGCTCCTGGCTGTCTTTGTCATTGGAGGTATGTACGCTGGATGGTAACTTCCTTAAATGAGGAATAGACAAGGATGTGACATTGTTGTAATTCTGAATTTTCAGGCTTATATTTTTCTGTTTTTTTGCTGCAACCAAGAGTCTCCTCTGTCTTGTGGCCAAATTGGCCAGTTGTTCTCTGAGGACTCCATGCTTAAATGACTCTATGGACACCCTACAGGAGAAACAGAAAGAGGAAAAAATATAAATATGGTAGAAAACTTTTTAATAGTTATTTAAATGTTAAAGATACTCTTTCAATTTGAATCAGCTTGAAGTATATAAAAGTCTACCTTCACAAGGTATTTAACCTTTGAGAGGAAACTGACCCTTTGGGGCGGAGATTTAGCTTAGCAGCACAAGTGCCTCTTTGGTAAGTGCAAGGTCAATGAGTTTGATCACTGGCACCAAAAAAAAAAAAAAAAAAGAAAGAAAGAAAGACAGAAACTAACTCCTTTATTTAAAGCAAGTGCCATTTTTTAGGATATGATTTATATTCATATCATTTATCAGTTTTGAGTCAACCATAAAAGAGAAATAAAACTTGGGTTGTCTATCTAGATTGTTACTATCTCTGGTTGAAAGATACAAAGAAATTTGTGACTGAGGAATACCCTCATTCATTATGGTGGGGTTCCTGTTTAAGTGACATGGTGTATTAGAAAGTACAATTTTGGAGGAGTTCCACTCAGGTTTCCTTAGCTAGAGAGGAACAAGACTGTTTGTCAATAATCATAGCTCAAACAGACTTGAGAAATATTAGTTCTTTCAGTCATTACTGTAATTGTACTTTGAACATACACGCAGACACTTAGAGGTCCAGAGAAAATGGATCATCACACGTTCCTGTCTCTGTGGGTTAAGCCCACATCAAACTTCAGTATATTGAACACTTTGTTTCCAATGGTTCTCAAATTTTTTGGCCTCAGGATCTATTCACACTCTTAAAAATTATTAAGGAACCCAAAAGATTTTTGTTTATATAGATTATAATTATCAATATTTACTGTTTTAGAAATTAAAACTGAAAAATCTATAAAATACAAGAATATATAAGTGTATATTACATTGGTCATCACGTAGACTGGAAAATTCCATTGTATACTCATGAGCAAATAACATTTTAGTATTACTATAAAAATAATTTTGAAGTCAGGCATGGTGGCTCACACCGTAATCCCAGCACTTGGGAGGCTGAGGCAGGAGGATCGTTGGGAGCTCGAGTCCAGCCTGGGCTACAAAGTGAGCTCAAGGTCAGCCTGAACTGCACAGTGAGACCCTGTCTCAAAAAAGACAAAAAAATAATAATTTTGACTTCACAGATTACTTGAAATCACAGATCCACCAGGGATTTCTAGATCATTCTTTAAAAGCTAGTGTTTCAAAGTAAAGCAACAGTATAGCTATTTTGCCTTTCCTATTAAAGTGTAGAGTGGTTGGCACTGAACTGCCAAGGAATTTTGTGTCAAACTTTTATGAGGGCACACACACACACACACAGAAAAAGAAATCAAATTATAGCTAATAGCTGGTAGCATAAAACGCAAAAAGCTAGATAAAGGAGTAAAACCAGTAATAACATCATACTTAACCTATGTGAAACAAAGAGTTAAGACAAAAACAAAGATGCTCTCTTTAGATTACTCATACCAAGATTTGGAGTCTTAAAACATTAGTAAGAATTTACAACTTCAAACCCCAACTGATCAAAAACTTTCCAAGATTTTAGTAGATTGTTCACCATAGGACATTAAAGGAAAATTCAAGCTAGCCTCTCTAAAACCCCTAGAAAATATTCTGTGATCAATTACCCATCTGTAGCTCATAAAAGCTCACCTGCTTGATGGTGCCAGAAAAACAATTTAGGAAACGAAAAGAAACTTAAGATATTTTTACTCACTGAAGAGAAAGGTAAAATGAAGGCAAAAGACAGTGGACTTATGAATAAAAATTAAAAGTGATTTTCAAATAATTTCAGAAAAAAACTTTATTAGATGTTAAGTGATTATCAGACAATATAAAGAAAATAGAAAATTAAATATGAACAAATAATAGAGAACATATGTAACTAAGTCTATGAAAACTAACAAAAATGCTCAAATAAAAAACATATGCAGGGAGAAGACAAGATGGCCGATCAGTGAGCAACAAAATACAAAGCCTCCTGGGAGGAACAACTCATATGCCAGAATAAAACACCCTGGAGAGACCCAGACAGAGGGGATGGATCCTCTTGACACAGGAAGAAATTAAAATTTAAAAAAACTCGTCAAATACTTCGGGACTACAACTGAAACAGCTAAAAATTATGGGGGACAGCGTTTTCGCAGTGACCCACCAAGTCTGCACTAGTTTGAATCTGCGCCAGCCAGCAGAGCTGCCCAAACTCGTTCCTTCCCCCACTCACAGGAAGCACAGCAGCACTGAAGTCGGGGGTTGGTGAGCCCAATGGAGAGTGGAGCTGTTGAAGGGACTTTCATTAATCCACGGTCAGTGCTGGGAATGAGACCCCACCCACACAGGAAGGGCACAACCAAATGGGCAACATGTTGGAATCAGGCAGGAGGAGTCTAAACTGGGAGTGACAGTGACTTCAGTTGGTTGCTCCCCCCCCCCCAGGGCAGATTTGTGAGATTTGCTTAGACTGGGATGCGCGCC
>PVLA01019372.1:0-12400 GCA_004027455.1 Hydrochoerus hydrochaeris
ACAGTACTTTAGGAAAACCAAGGCAAAGTAAAATTAGGACATAAAACTGAAGAATACCACAAAGAATACTTTCCACTAAAAGGTATGATATAAGACCCCAAAATTATTTAAGGGAATACTATAACTATCAACCTACTGGATGTCAGACACACCGAGTGTGTTCCCCAAAACTGAAGAATGAATTCTAAAGAACAAAGAAGGTTAAGAGAATGAAATATTTATCAATGGAAACAGATATAGCTCCTGGGAGACAGGAGGGATCCCGAGTGAGTTGCTGAGGGAAGTTTCATAGAGCACAATCACATGGATACAACATAGGTTAAAGCTATGATGAATGAATAAGATGGTAAATATGGCTACTAAGGTAATACTGACCCAATGGGGAAGCAGGTAACATAGCAAGTGTGCATAGAAAGAACAAAGAAGTTTTGGGGGAAGGATGAGTCCAAGGGTCTTGGTCATCCATTGAGATGACTGATGTCTATTTAGACTATTAGACTAGGTGTTATCATGTTAAGCCTGGCCATTCTGTCTTTATTTTGAGGACTGGCCTCCAACAGAGGCACCTCTGGCCATGGTTGTAATGAATTTTCATCCTGTATGGACTGTCGAGGGCCCAGCTCTGCCTGTAATGTTTCTGCCTAACTTAGCTGTCTATAATAAGCGCTCAGCTGATACACTCCAGCTGGAATTGTGACTATACCTGTCCTGGCAGCTAAAGCAAAGAAAGAAACAAGATCAGTCTCATGAGGTTAAGCCTGCTAGTTTTTCTCAAAGACATTGCTTTCCTTGTTCCCAAGGCTGAGAAAAGTGTCTCTCACATCTCTGAGGGGTCACCGGGGGAAGGACTGTGGCCTTCTTCACTCCCGCATCTCTGAGGAGGTAAGAGGAGGTGAGCGAGCAGGCACTGCTTTAGACCCTGCCTCTTGCCCACCAACCTCAGTTCCACCAAGGCGGCCTCTTCTCGGAGTAACATTTAGAAAGCTAGGGTGACCTGTGCAGCCCAGAGCTGGAGGGCTGATGCGTTTCAAGTCACAGCCCATTTTCTGGGACCTAAGACTCATAGGAGACTTTCCCTCTTCCAAGGGAAAATGAAGCTCATAATCACACTCAAGAGTCAGACTCACATTTGGGTCCCAGAGCCCTCCTCCAAGTCATCCTCTTCCTGACTACTCTGGGAGATGTTTTCAAAGCCATCATCCCTGGGAAAGTAGTTTTTCTCTAACACGGTTACTGTCCCAAGAGAGCTTCTGTCTTCTCTCTCCTCAAAAAGTAAAAAAGAAGGGAAAAAACTAAACCTTCCACAGGGCAGCAAAGGCTACTAAAATAGTCTGAATTCTCTTGATTACATTGCATTGAGGATTAAATATAAGATGTTGGATTAATAACCACAGCAAAAGGGAGAAAGGAGGAGACAGCACATTAAAAGTGAGTCGCAGTTGTGAGACAATGTCCTAGTTTCAAAGACATAAAAAGTTGGGTGGGGGGACATAGATATTAGAATCAACAAAACAGATTAGAAAGGTCTGTGTGGTGACATTTTTTTCCTGGAACAAGAAAAGAAATTAGAGTCCACCTAACATATGTTACTTATTTTTCAAGAAGGAAACTGAGTCCTGAAAGGCACCTACCTCCTCGAGTTCACCCTTCCCCCATTCCATCTGTGTCATTCTTAGCGGTTTTAATCATTTATCTATCACCTTGTAAACTGTGCCTCTGTAGTAGCAACTATGCGGCTATAAACAAAAATAGTAGATAAGTGGAGATAAAATAGTGGCACAGAGAACCAGATTTTTGTACCGTTGATTTCCTGGTTAGACCTGGAACTATCTGCCCTCTCCTTACCTTGTGGCCCCCAGGTGTAGAGGAGTGTCCCCTGGGAAGTGGGAGATAAGGAGTTGTTTTCTTCAAGTCTTTCTGGAAACTGTCCAATCTGAACCAGAGAATTCACACAGGGTGGGGTCCCATTAAATTCTGTTTTATTTCTCTGCAATGCTACATGGGGAGGTAGAGGTATCACTATCAGGTCAAAACTCAGGGGCCCCTGAGAGGTGCTAGGTGGTTTTAAGAATCACCAGGGGTCTGGTTGAAAATATAAATGCTTGGCTTCACACCTAGTAGATATAACGCTTGGAAATTTTTTATTTAATATTCCCCCATTTTTGGCTTTTGTTGTTATGGTGGTGGTGGTGGTGGTGGTGGTACCAGGGACTAAAGCCAAAAATCACTGAGTCACATCCTAAGCACTTTCCATTTTTGTTAGTTTGCGACACGTTCTCACTACGTTGCCCTGATGCCTAAACTTGTGATCTTCCTGCCTTCCTTCCTAGCAGTTATTGTTTTCAAGGGAAATAATTTCTTACAGGACACATAATTTATAGGATTAGCTTATAATATTTACTCAAAGAGTCAAATATAAAAGAGTGTAAGAAATCTGTCCACACACTAGAGACCCAAAGAATCCAGCTGAGGGCCTGGATCCCACAGCAATGTTCTGTATAATTCCAGCTGAAGGCCCAGAGCCTGTGACAATGTCCCAAGTCCAACTGGAAGCCTAAAGCCCCCAGCAATGTCTCATGCAAGTCTGTTTCATGGATCTGTGCTGGGAAGGCCCAAAGGTCAGTGGTGGAAGCTAGAAAGTCTGCACCAACAGGTTGAAGGATCTGTGACAGTAGGCTGAGAGATCTGCACTGGAGACAGGAAGCGATGCTCAAAGAAAGAACCAGAGCTCTCCCGGAAGTACCACAGCCATCCTCAATGACAACAAGGTGCTGAGCTCTTTTGATGATGAAAACAACCAAGTTCATGTCAGGAGAGCCAGTGTGACAAGATTCTGCTGAAGAATCAACAGTATCACCTCATCTTCCCCGGTTCTCTTTTTTATGTTGTTGGCAGCAATCCTCAGATGGCCTTCCACACCCAGCACCACAATGATTCAGTTCAGTTGGATGTTACAAGTGGACCACAAGGGGTCAACCCACCACACTCAGTTCAGAGTAGCTGGATTACAGGCAACTTTCAAAACATTGTGGTGACATGCACAATTTCCAGCTGATTTTGATGCACAGCTAGGCTTGAGAACTGAGAGGTGTAGACTCTGAGCATGCTGAACTGGCTGCAAACAGAAATCCAGATCACTGCAGCAAATCGAGTTCATTTGGAAGTGACATCCTTTTATCCACACTTTTGCTTCCTGAGGCTGCAGTTAGTCATGGTCAACAGAGGTTCAAAAATATTAAATGGAATTTCCTGAAAAAAAAAGAATTCATAAGTTTTAAATTTCACCCCATTTGAAGTAGCATGATGAAAACTTGTGCTATCTTTCTCCACCCTCCCTGGGATGAGAATTATCCTAGTGTCCAGCATATCTATGCCATACGTGCTTCCCTGCCACATTGCTCACTTAATAACCAACTTAGCTATCAGATCAACTGTTGTAAAATTCCAGTGCTTACTGTCAAGTAATCCTTATGTCATAGCCTAACGCTTCACAATAATACCTACATCATTCGCCTCATTTCCCCTCATCAGGTAGATACCATATCATCTCATTGTCACCACAGAAAGAATAATAACTACAGTGAGACAAGGGAGGCAGGGCAAAGTCACAATTAGTTATTGTTAGTCTCTTAGTGGGCCTAATTTATAAACTTTATCATCAGTTTTTTGTGTGGAAAAAACTATATCTAGGGTTTAGTACTAGCCATACTTTCAGGCATTTCCTGGGGAACATGGAACAGATCCCCTGTGAATAAAGGAATTATTAGAACAGAAAGGAAATTTGGGTTGTAAGGCATGTACTTAAGTAGCTTATGGAGGACTCCATATTTAACTCAGTGGGAAACTGAGACCTCTGACAAATTTTTGAATAAAAGTGTGGTAGAGATGAGTTTTATAAAGGCAGACGTTGGGAAATCACAGTGTGTCTGAATTGGAAGGCATAGGGATGAATGTGTATTTACTGAACACGGTCAAATTCAATGTACTATATCAAGGGTCTGTAGAATGACTAGAAAGAAGCAAACCCTCTCAAAGAATTTTCAATCCAACTGGAGAAAGAATTCGCTGGCACCTCAGAAAATAGCTGATGAAGACCACATGCATACTTCAAGACCTCTAACTAAAAACTGATGCTAAGAACATGTACTGCAGACCTGATCTAACTCTATGAAAGAAGACATAAATAACATCAACGTCCTCTACAAGCTTGAATCTACAAGAGTTAGATCAATAATAGTGAATGGGTTATAAGGCGGTAACTGGCAGTGCCCACAGATTTGTTTGGCAGTGCCCAGGCATTTGTAAATTCCAGTCTTCATCTGCATGATCTATCATTTGTCTAGAAATAGAACATCACATTTTTTTCAATTATTACCTGTATAAATATTTCTTACTTACAAGGTAAAAAATAAACTAAAAGAACTCACGTTGTGGGTGCTATATATGCCAGGTAGCATCTACCAGATGCTCTGCAGAGCCAGTGGTCCTTGGACTGGAAGAATTGAGTGAGACTTCATAGAGTGGTTCAAACCTTCATCAGGGTGTCAAGGATGCTGTCAAGGTGGTCTTTGACATTTCTGGAATACCTGACCCCAGATTTTGTAAGTGTTCGACCACAAACCACTTTAGGAAAAAAATCAATGTGTTGTCAGTAACCATCAGAGTAACTGAGCAGCAGCCAAAGGAGTTACAGTTTGAACCATGAGTTGCTTTTCATTTTAGATATTAAATGATCTGGCCAGTAAGTTGCTAGTGATCAAAATTTAGGTCCCAGGTCACTTTTAATTGTATAATGGAAGCAAATGTTCAATTTTTTAACACAAAGATAGAATGTTAATTTCACTTAAAATGATGCCAAGATAAAGTTTCATTTTACATTTGTCCTAAAATTCCCCTTCTCAAAAACTATTCTTAACAATATTATATTTGTGTCTTTATCATGTGCAATGGAGATAAATTGCCCACAACAACCAGATGGAAGAAATCTTGCATTAATTTTTTCATAAGCCAATCAAATCCTGCCACCAGCATTGCTAAGAAGACCAGCACCCATAACCCCCCAGGGTCCTCAAGCCTCATATCAGGGTCCCAGGATCTCCAGGTGTGCCCCCACCCCATGTCTTCTGATTGCATGAGGAACAGTGGCTTCAGGCCCAGTCTCTGCCCTCCACTTCCCCTGTCACTCTAGTTTTGTGAAGTCAAGCCATCTTACTTCTAACCAGCTTCCCTCCAGGGACAGTGGGTTCCAATGGTGGTGGGTGACTGTAGTATCCAAGTTCCTGGATTTAGTTCCCAACTCTTTTCTGATCTCCAGGCAGCCAAAATTCTAGTCTGTGACTTAAAGTGAACAAAGTACTCTGAAGGACAACCTGCCCAGGATGCTTCCTACAGCAGGAAAGATACCACTGCTGGTTAAATTGTCAAAAAACAATGACAAAAAATTGTTTTTTTCAACTATATCATGGGTTATATTTATTTAATATATCAGATGTCCAAAGGACAAATACAATTTTTAAATAAGTTACAAAATCACGATAAGTAGGGCTGGGGATGTAGCTCAGCAACACAGTACCTGCCAAGCAATGATAAGTGGTTTCCCATCATATTCAATCGCCTATCTACTCCCAAAGGATTTTTGAGTCATGAATAATCCCTTTACAGTGAATGAATCTTCTTTACAATGGTTCTTTACACAAAAGAACTGCTCCTGAGGAGGAAGTCAAGATGGACGATCAGTGAGTAACAAAATACAAAGCCTCCCAGGAGAAATAACTTATATGCCAGAATAAAACACCCTGGAGAGACCCGGACAGAGGGAGATGGATCCTCTTGACACAGGAAGAAATTAAAACATAAAAAAAAACTCATCAAATACTTCGGGTCTACAACTGAAACAGCTAAAAATTATAGGACACAGTGTTTTCGCGATGACCCGCCAAGTTTGCACCAGCTTGAATCCACGCAGGCTGGCAGAGCTGCCCAAACTCGTCCTTGCCGCCATTCACAGGAAGCACAGCAGCACTGAAGTCGGAGGTTGGTGAGCCCAACAGAGAACGGAGCTGGTTAAGGGGCCTTTATTAATCCACATTCAGGGCTGGGAATGAGACCCTCCCCCATGGGAAGGGTGAGACCAAATTGGTGACATGTTGGAATCGGGCAGTAGGAGCCTGAACTGGGAGTGACAGTGATTTCAGTTGGTTGCTCCCTCACCAGAGCAGATTCATGGGATTTGCCTGGACTTGACCAATCCCCTGGCCGGGACCCAATGAACCATCCCAAATCGATTCCCTGCACCTAGTATGCACTAACCAGGTGAAGGCTCCTGAAGTTTGGCTGGCTGGGTGGGGAGGGGAAGGCATCCACAGACCCTGCTTACACTTCTGTGACAAGAGAAGTCAGGAAAGGGTGGAGGTCCCTCGCCAATGTGCTTTGGAGGAAATGTGGCCAACAGGGAAGGAGGCTGGGACCTGCACTGTAACCTGTGTGGAGGAGGCCAGGGCCATGACAGGAGAGAGAAGCAGGAGGAGGCCCCTGGCCCAGAACCCTAGAGAGCACTAATCCAGGAGATGGAAAAACAAGGAAGACTGAGGGCAGAAAACACACAACATCAGACATGGCTTCAATGGACATTAAGAGATATCTTTGAGACCTTGTAGACGAGCTCAAAACTGAAACATTAAATCAGGTAAAGCAAGATGTGAGGAGACTAATAAAAGAAATTCTCTCAGAAAGCATCTCTCAGGATTATACAGAGGGAAGAAGAGAGGAACACAAAAAAAGGAGAGAAACATTCAATAAAGAATATAAAGAAAATATAGAATACATGAAGCAGATTCAAAGAGACTACCAGGAAATTAAAAACTCCATTGAAAGCTGGCAAAACTCCTTAAAAGAAACTAAAGATAGACTATCAATACGTGAAGCCAACTTTGCAATGTGTGATCATGAAAGGAAAGATCTCTTAAAAATAACAAGGAAACAGGAAGTAGCATTACAAAGGCTAGAAGATGACAAGAGAATCTACAATTTAAGAATAAGAAACATGAACGAAGAAGCAGGAATACATACAGGCAAATTACAAAGGCTATTCATGGAAATAATTAAGGAAAACTTCCGAAGCATGGGAAAAAAAAAATGATATTCGGTTATGTGAGGCATACAGAACTCCAGCCACCTACAACCAAAACAGATCTACACCCAGACATATAATAATCAAGATACCAGAAATTCAATATAAAAACAGAATATTAAAGCTTTCAGAGAAAAGAAACAGATTACCTATAAAGGTAAGCCCATCAGGATCACAGCTGACTTCTCCACAGAGACCATCAGATCAAGAAGAGCTTGGAGTGAAGTATTCCAAGCCCTGAAAGAAAATAATCTCCAGCCCAGATTGATGTACCCTGAAAAACTGTCACTAGAAATTAATGGAGAAACAAGATGCTTCCATGACAAAAAAAAAAAAAAAAAAACTGGGAGAGTTTGTGACCATGAATCCAATCCTACAGAGAATATTGAAGGACATTCTAGAGAGAGAAAAAAATACCAGGATTTTAGGAACAGTGGCAGAAAGGCCTCAATGAGTGGGACAGGCAATAGAATGAAGGAGAAAACTAGACAAAGGCAGAAAAATAGCATAGCAGAAATGAGGCAGAGAAGGATAACTAGAATCTCTAACATAGATGGCCTTGATACACTATATTGTTAATAGTGCACCAGGATTTAAAACCCACATTACTCACACTAATCTGCTTAGATGTATTATATTCTCTTTCAGTCATTCTACCTGTACCAGATTTGAGGGCACAGGCAGTAATCCTGAAAATAACAAGATATAGTATGGTAATCATCCTTAATTTCCTATTAACTTAATTTAAAGCTCTGTAAAACCTACACTGTTTTACCATGACTGATTGTAATTGAATCTGGTTTGTTGGATCGCTGTTATGTACTGATAGATTTTATTCAAAGCTGTTATGATCGATAGTATCAAGTCTGAGAGTATAGGCAACTGCACTTAAGATGACAAGACCCACTAGAATATCCACTATGGTTTGATTATCAACTGCCTTTGAATTTTTATACTGTCTACAATGTGTTATTTTTACTAATATTTTTATGTACTGCTATAATCAATTATACTGCTATATTCAATTATGCCTGATGATATAGACATTCTATTGAAGATAATAAGAAACAACACAGTAATCATTGTAGATCATCTTGTACTGTGGTTTAATATGACTTTTTGATTTCATGTTTTTATAGGAATTTGTTTTGTTTTGTCTTGCTAAGTTTTGTTTTTCCCTCTAATACAGAAAGGGTAGAAATACATGTAGAGATTCATGCATGTGTAGCTTTTTACACTCTCACTGTTTGACTATCTACTTTGGATGGTTCAGTTTTGTAACTTGAACAACTATTTCTAAGAGGACAATATGTAATTTATTAACTAGTGATTTCTTATTGTTTATCCTCTTTTTTGAAATTCTGTATTAGCATAACCATGTTATGTTGCTAAGATGTTACTGAATCACTGAACTTCTTTGCAGTCTCACTGTTTGAATGTCCACTTTGTATGCTTTAATTTTGTAACTTGAACAACTATGTCTAAGAAACAATATGTAATTTATCAACTAGTGATTTCTTACTGCTTATTTTTTTTACTGAAATTCTGAATTGTTTCTACCCCTTTTTCTGTTTTCTTTTTTTCTCTTTAAATAAAATTAAAAAAAAAACTGCTCCTGAAACTTCATGTGACTAGATGTATATGAAACCCTATTCCTATGAGAAGTATGGTAGTCGTGTCAGAAAAGGAATTCACTAGGACTTCCATTGTACCCTGAAACATCTTTTCCTAGCTATTTATGGTTAGGAGATGAATCTTGCTTCTGAAGCAGCACAAAAAAGTTCAAAGTTTCTTTCCATCTTGGATTTTAAAAAATGAAAATTAAAGCAGTAGACTGCTTGGCCTTAAAACCAAAGAGCACGTGCAGGTTTTCAAAACCTTTTTGTTTCTCTGGTTCGAAACTGCTACACCTGAACTTGGAGGTTCTCTTAAGTCACAGGAGCCTAGAACTAGCAAGAACATCAGCAAAATTTCAAATCCAGTCTTTCTTCTTCCCAAACCCACCCACACTTCACAAATGAGAAGACAGAGCCTCAGAGAGCACAAGGCACATGCCCAGGTTCAAAAGCATCCAATTCACCCCAATTCCCAGCCGTCCCAGGCTCTGAGACCCCACAGCCATGGGAGTGACTGCTAGCATACCAAAGAGGAAACACATTACACATTCCCAGTTCCTTCTTCTTTGCCTGAGTCCATGGGGGATACATGTGATGGGAAGGGGAAGGTGAGGTGATTGATGACCACTACAGGAAGGGGTCATCTCACTCAGCCTCAGAGCTATGCAAAAGTCCACCTGCAGACTCCTGTATTCCGGCAAGAGGACAAATTGTCTACCTGCTGGTTAATGGGTATGAACCACACCCCAGAAACACTGGTACAAGGGCAGATTATATGAGCTCTCTGTGGGTGGCAATGACTATGGCCAAGGTTATAGAGGAATCAGGAGCAGCTTCCTGTTTGTGATGTCATTCTGAGAAGTCTGGTCCAAGGTACTTCCTGGTCCTCTCCCCCATTTCTCTTTAATATGCTTTTCTGGAACCAAGAAGCAGATTCCTTCACTATTTCTTTGGCTGGTTTTCAGGGCCTTGTTCCTCACTCTCTCTCTCTTTAATTCATGTCTAGCTGCTTTATGTCTACTTCAGACTTGGTGTTATTGAAAGCAAGTTGTCCTGGTCTGGCTTCCAGGCCTGAGCCCCTCCTGCTCCCCTGCCACCAGCCTGTCCCCATCCCTGGTGGTGTTCACCTGGAGCAAGTATCTGTCTGGTGCCTCTTTTGAAACTTTCCCCACACCCCTCCCACCTTATCTTTCTTTGCCTCAAGGATGGGTCCAAAATGTTGTATTCATCTGTTATCTTGAGCTTGTGAAATAATGCTTAAAACTTCAGAGTGTGCATTTAGATGCTCTCTAATAGGGCATTTGCCTAGGGCTTGCTGGCCACAACTGAACATGGATATGTGATATCTGAGGGTCTATCCCAAGGGAAAACTTACTAAGGAACCAACCTATCCACCTGTCAGCCATCCAGTTAAAATATCTCTTTGAACTGCCTTCAGAGGGCAAAAATGACAGTCAAAATATGGGGTTCCCTATCTGGTTTATTTTACTTAGCATAATGTCATCCTCCATGGTGCAGCAGGATATATATATATATATATATATATATATATATATATCCTACTGTTAGGGCTTGTGTCTAAATGTCCCCCCAAAGCTTCATTCAGTCCTAGGTGGGGCTTCTTCAGAGGTGGCTGGATCTAGAGTGTGTGATGCTAGAATTGATTCATGGCTCAATGCTAGGATCAAGGGCATTACATTTAAGCATCTGAGTGCTACAAACCCTAAGTAGTCTCAATAAAATATAAGTGATAGAAAGAACTGTGGTCATAGCTTGTTGCTTTGCTTCCTTCTGCCCCCAAGAACTGTTTCTCCTCTGCAATCCCTGTCTGCCATATCACCCTGCCTTGGAACCAGCTGACTGTGAACCGAACCCTCTACAAACTGTAGAGCTAAATAAACTTTTCCCTTTTTAACTCTGGGTGTAGGTTATTTTGTTTCAGCAATGAGAAAAAAAGTAATTTACATTTTCTTTATCCATTTGTTCATTTGAATATGTTGTCTGTTGTGTACAAGGTTGTAATAAACATGGTAATACAGATGTACAGATGTCTTCATGGGGTGATAATTTCATTTCTTTGGTTATATACCTGGATTGTGTGATGGTTTTCTTGTTAATTTCTTTAAGTAATTCCATTCATTTTCCATAATGGCTGCACCCATATACATTCCCAAGCGTGAACCAAAGTTCTTTTTCTCCATCCCCTTGTTAACATTTTTTACCTCCTTTCTTATGATAAGCCAGACACTTATAAAGAAATGAGGAAAAATAAGAAGCTGGGCATGATGGTGTACACTTGTAAACCAAGCATTCAAGAGCCTGGGACAGGATGGTCACCTTGAGTTTGAGTCCAGCCTGGGCTATTAGTGAGTCCAGATTGGGCTCAAGTTCATCCTGAACTTCATAGCAAAACTCTGTCTTAGAAAACAACAAAAAGACCAAAACAAAAACCTCCTTTGTCTTCAAAGGGGGGAAAAAGATATCAAATACTCAGAAATGAGTATGAAACCCTGGGTATCATGGGCATCAGGGATGAGAGAAAATGGGAAGATGTAGGTCAAATGTCACAAAATAGTAGATAAATAAGATGAAGAGTTTTGACATCTAGTGTGTAACATGAGAAATGAAGCTAATAACACTGTATTGAATTAGTAATTAAATCTCTAATTCAGCTGCTGGAGTCACAAAAACAGTAACTATGTGAAATGACAGATATGTTCATCTGCTTCACCCCAGTAAACATTTTATGTGTCCTATAATATAGTGTTATAAACCTCAATATACACAATAAATTGCATTTCAAAACTGTTACTCATTCTTTTTCTTGGAAATAAAGCCAAAGAGGTATGTGATTAAAAGTAATTAAATCACCCAAAATTAAGAAGTGAAAACACCCAACTCTCTTTGTTTTTCTGTGCTGCCACAGGAAAATCAGTAGGCCAATGTTTCTTCTGTCTTCCTTTGAGATCTGCAGGAACAAGATATCGTGTGCATGTGCCCAACTTTCTACCTGCTGAGGGCCGGTCTTTCCCTAAAGAAGGATGTCTACACAGAGCACATGCACAAACATGTTCACAGAACCCAAAGAGACCCAGGTAGAAGGCAAATACTGCATTCAGTGGTAGCGCTCACTCAAATTAGCCAACTTCCTGACACAAAAGGAAAACTATCTCAAAAAAAAAAAAAGAGACAACAAAACACTGAAAATAACAGACATACACAACAGAGTATCTGTGTTTAGGTGTAGTATGATATGATTATATTGCTGCCTGAAGACATGATCATATGTAATAAATATATTGAAAATATTCTACCAAATTGCCAATAGACATTAACTAAGATGACTGAACACTTTAGATTTTTATAGAAAAATTAAAGTATTAAATGTGGACATTTAGGGATAACAAAGTAAGAAATGCACAATTTATAACTATTTTAACAAAAGAATTTTAACAAAAGAGAAAAGCAGGAACACTGGTAAACTTCATCAGATGAGTGAAGAAAAGATGAAAAATGAATGAATATGAAAAGGATGCTAAACAGAAAATATAAAATAAGATGTTTAAAATAACTTCAAATATTCAAAAGTACTAAATGTGAATTGATTAAATTTGTCTTTTAAAATAATCAGATTGTCCATTTGTAGGTTTTTTTT
>PVLA01019373.1:0-12399 GCA_004027455.1 Hydrochoerus hydrochaeris
GCATTTTGGATCCCACTAACTCCTTCAGGTTTTTACGCAAAGGAGACGAGACGATGTTCAGCCATGTGGGTCCAAATCACGTCAGCCACGCGCGTGATCTTCAGTTGCGTCCATTTACCTGGAGGAGCCTCATGGTTATCCTGCTGCATAGCTGAGCAGCTTTCCAGTGTGTAAAAATACCACATCTGCCTTATATTCTCCTTAAAATAAAAGAAATAGCTGTGGGTGTGAAGTTTATTTTATGAAGACCTATCTTGACTTTCTTGTAGAGAACACTGTATTTCTTCTTAATTTGGGACACACATATGAATTATATATTTGCAAACAGGTATTATGTGCCTTGTGTGAAGCTCAAATAACATAAGCAATACTGTGTTGAGATAACAAGAAAAAAGAGAGAAATCACAGATTTTCTGATCACACTGCTAAACCTCAACTATACTTTAACAAGGTCTTTAGATGACACTGTATCCGACACTTGCTTTAGTCCATCTGCTCTGTCTTAACACACACCGTGACAGGCAGCTTCCAGGTGACAGAAATGCACCCTTGTACACCCAAGGCAGGAAAGCCCACGCTCGAGCTAAGGGGCAAGGCTGGGTCTCGAGAGGGCACTGCCGGCTGTCCTCAGCCTGCGTCCTCCGTGACGGAAGGAGCAGGCTCACCTCCACGGGGCGCCCCTTCAGGACTGGGGCGCCTCTCCCAGGCCTCACCCATCGCGCTGCCTTGGAGATCAGGATTTTGAAGTATCGCTATGGATAGGAGGAAAATCTTTAATCAGTAACTGAAGTCTGGTCCAAGATTGGGTTCAAATTGTTCCCGTATACACAGGATTAATAATCGAGGAACAGAGCAGAGTGACACAGGACTGTAATCCCAGTACTCCAGGGGCACAGGCAGGAGACGGCTGTGAATTCAAGTCCAGCCTAAACTACATAGCAAGACCCTGTCTCAAAAAAAAAAAAAAAAAAAAAAACAATAATAATGGAGGAAACCTGCGAAGAAAAACTGCAGCTGCAGTTTGATCAGAAGCTCACATGCAGAACCTAGAGGATCAGGTCAGAAACGTGTGGATCCCAAGATCCAGCTTTCATTCCCCGGGGTCTTCCCTACGCCGGCAAGAATGTGTTGCAAGGTTAATTCTAATAGAAAAGTCTATAAAATAAAGACACGGAGTTGCTGCTGTTTCAGTACTTTATTTCCTTCAAAGTATAAAATCAATATAGTAAAGTGCAAAATCTGACAAAGTTGGATACTGGGTTACAATTTTAATATATCCCAACATTCTGGGAGGCTGAAGCAGGCAGATGACAGGTTCAAGCCCAGTCTGGGCAACTTAGAGTCAGAGCAAGACCCTGTCTCAATTATTGCTTGATTGACTGATGATTTTTTGAAACAAGTTCTCACTGTATTCCAGACTGTCCTTGAACTCACAATGCAGCCCAGGCTAACCTTGAACCCCTGGCAAACCTCCTCCTCAACCCACGAGTGCTGGGATTGAAGGAGTCCCCCACAGTGGCGCAACTTCAAAATAAAAAATTAACAAAATGCCAGGGTTGTATCTTAGTTTCAGAGCTCATGGTTCAATTCCCAGTGCAGAAAACACACACACACACAGACGCGCACACACGCAAATACACACGCACAGGTACACACACATGCACACACAGGCACACACACAGTTACACACAGAAGAGGGAACGTGAACTGACCCACCCCCTAAGGTAGAGCAGCCTCCTGTCTCGCTCCGGTGGTGGAGAAAGCAGGCTTCCTGTTGGACTCTGGAGACTGAAAACCGTGTCAGTGAGGCCCTTGGCTCCCTTGTGGGTCCAGCCCTGGCACAGTCCTCCCCTGTGGACTTGGCTACTCCTGGGCACCTAGGACGGGGGCGCCGCACACTCAGTCGTCACAGGTTCTGATCGGCTGTGTTCTGCCTTCTCACTCTGAGCCCTGTTGTTTAAGATTTTTCCGTCTTCTCCGCAGCTGACGTATCAGATTTATACAGCCACTCGTGCTCTTTATGTGACCTGAAGAGTGAAGAGAAATAGTTACACCTTGCTGAGTGTGTTCCCAGCACTAAACGTGTTAAAATGCTTGCAGAAGTCATTGTTTTCTGAGGGAGACTCTATACCTGTTCCCTCTTTAATTCCCTGTAAAACTTCTGTTCGCGTGCAGGGCCAGGCAAGCACAGCCCCCTGTCCCTCTGCCTGGAGAGGTTCCATTCCGCTGACAGCCCCGGGGTGAGAGTCCAGTGTGTTTAGATATGTATTCCAGCCACAGAAGTGGGCGTGTCCAGAGTACCGATTTAAAAGTACCGATTTAAAAGTATATAAACCTGCATATGGGGAAAAAAAATGAATCCAATTTACCACGTAGGAAATTCTCATTTAGAACCAGGAAAAGGGTTATTTCATGGGCCATCTCCCTCCAAGCTTTAATGTACTGAGACAGATTACTACTGGGTAATTATCTTCAATTATTTGATTATCTTATAATTGTAGCTTTTTCTTTCAGGTTATTTTTACTACCGAAAAACAAATAAACAAAAACTTTGACTCTCTTGGGTGATTTATGTAGTTGTAGTTTCTCTTCTATAAACATTTCCAAGCACTCACAGGCCACATTAAGGTGGGAATCACTGCATTTTCTTCATGCGTGGAAATGAGACAATTCTGGACCAAAAGGGAAGGGTCTGTTTTGACAAGCCGGTTCAGACTAGATGTCGTCAGTCTGCAGACTGGGCGATGTTTGGGGGGTTTGAAGGAGACCAGTGGCGTGGTAAGATCTGCTCACCTGTGAAACGAGGTGTAATGCAAAACATGACACACGCGTGTCCACAGCATGCGTCCCAGTGACAGTGCTGCCACCAGGAAGGACAGGCAGGACGGGGGACGCAGGCTCAGGGAACCATGGTGTCAACAGGGTGCTCTGAGTCTGAGGTGTTTGCTGGGGGGCAGTTTGATTTATGGGTTTCGTGCTCAAATTGGGATTAATTTGGGTCGCCAGCTCCTAGATGAAGAAAAGCTGCTCTGGGTAAAGTAGCAGAGTATGGAAGAAAGTGGGGCTGCCTTGGGTGGCCCTAGTCAGCCTGCGTCACGCTGGGAAGGATCAGCCATGTCCTGTGTCCCAGTGAGACTGAGCTGAGGTATCAAAGAGCTCAAGATTGAAGACTTTACTTTATTTCTAGGGCCAGAAACTGAATGTCTGGTTTATTTATTTTTATTAGTATGTTTCCAGCTCATAATGAGGTGTATTGTGAGGCGTTGGTGCCTGTAGATAAAGCATCTCAATTCTTACAGAAACTAAGTAATTTGAAGACTAAACCTTTATTCTCAATATTCAGTTAAGAAGACCTGTGGTTCCAAAGGACAAAAAGGAACAGAAGGGTTTTCCTCCCAAACTATTGTGATTCATTATCTAAGAAGCTGGTGAGAAGAAAATTTCACCCAATGGAAGCATTTTCTGAAATTCCTGCACCACAGTCTTCTTTCCAAGTCAAGTCAGCAAATGATGCAGGTCTGCTTTCATTGTGGGTGTTCATCTGTCTGAAGGAAATCAGTCACCACAAGCTGGTACTGTGTCCTCTCAAGCCTTTGGTCCAGGCGCTGGCTGCAAGCTCCCTTTCACACCGGGGGACTGCGGCTGGGGCTCCAGAAGGTCCCAGTGTAAAAGGCCCCTGAGGAGGCGCTGAGGAGCTGGACTCGAGGCAGTGTGGGTGGGTTTCTCGGACAGGTTAAGTTGGATGAAGCCATTCAGAGTCTGTCTTATTTCTGCCATTGTATTTTCCTCCTTGGATGTGCATACATCTTACATGGAGACTTCCTGGAGGGATACTGCACTAGACCTCCAAATCCCTCTGCTGCATGACAGCAAACAAAACTGTTTGAGCATCCACTCCCCCTTATGCTCATGATGCCTGAAGAATGGGGCCGAACTTGGAAAACTTTACATTTATACACTTTACCCATTAAATGGCCAAGGAGCCCCAATCACTGGTAAAGACATTAAGATTCACTTTTTAAAGGTGAACTGTGTGATTTTAAAAAACAAAATATTAACTCATGAGAGTTTTAATTTAATTTGAACCAAGATGATGTATGTAATTTGATAGCTAATAAGCAGAAATCATCTTTTCTGATCTTCTACAAAACAAACATTTCTAGCTATTAGTGAAATTTGGATCTCTTTCTTTTCTTTGTGACTATATAAAGCCAAAACCAAGAAAAAAAATGCATCTATTAGACATTTAATATTTATTAAAATTGTAAACATTTATATAACAAAATTTTATAGAGCAAATATATAAATTTAACAAAAATATTAATGCATTTCAGTATGCAAAAATTTATTTAACATTTGTATGATGTAGCTCTCTATCTGGGAAATCTAAGGAAGAACTCCAAATCCCACATATTTAAACAATTCATCTTTGTTTTCCATTTAATCTCATCAAGAGAAATTAAACTGCATAAAGAAATGTTTTGTGGTATCTCTTCCAACAGAGTAAGCTGAGTAAGAGTCTAGTTTATCTTTTCAGGAGACCATATCCATAAGATCCTGTAACAGGGGCCAAGGAACAAAGAGAAACACAAGCATTTGATTCTTATTTTGCTGTAAAAGGTATTGACAGGTACGAGATATCAGCAAGCATACACCCAGGAACATATGCCTTAGGTGGAAGGAAGCCAGTTACACTAACAGAAGAAAATTATTTCTATGCAGAGGAAAATGGGAGGAAAATAAAGAGAAACAGGAAGGGATATTATAAATATCACTTATTAAATGACAGAAGTATGGCCTTAAATGATATGTAACACAAATGACACTAAAACACAATTAGAAGATAAAGACTTCAGCAGGGCATTTGAAAAATCCCAACAGCAAATCATGCAGAGAGAGAGAGAGAGAGAGAGAAAGAGAGAGAGAGATTTTGATAGCAAATATGTAAAATTTGGTCAAAAATGATTCAAAAGGAAGTAACTATCCTAAAAAATACTATGTTTTTACAGTGAAGAAAAAGTATTATGTTGACTGTAATTAATTAATTAAAGAAATATTCTATCAGTTAAGAGATACATATGAAATATTGCAATTGTATGACTTTTGGAATTAAAATATTTTATATTTTATAAATAAATAGTAGATGAAATATACTGGAAATAATTACTGCATCTGCGTCACTAGTGCTGGGGACTTAGTATGCCGATCTCTCTCCACTTCTGCATGTTTTGGAAAGTTTTGAAATTAAGGCATTTTATAAATGTAGCATAAGTGACAAAAATGATATTAAATCTGAGTGACAGCAGTAATGGAAAGATAAAATATATCTATTTAAATAATATTAATCGTACTTCATAGACTAAAAGTAACAACTGATAAAACTCCAGGAAACGAGATGAGGCAACGGCCGAGCTGGCTTCCGTGGCATAGTCACCCCAGAGACGCAGCAGCGGGTCGGGTAGAAAGCAGGTCACACACCACATGGTAAAGGTGAACAGCGCCCACGTCATCCACACAGAAAGGACGTGAAGCCTCCAAGCACAGTCTCAGTATGTGTCAAAGATCATAGTTACAGGATGTACTTCTCCTTGTAAAGTAATAAAAATTTAAAATAATTAAAAACCTTACACTCTCATTTTGGCACCTAAATAATATATCCCTAAATAATCCTAAATATTTAATCATTTAAGGAAGTTAAATAATTAATTATAGTTATTAAAATTTAATTCATAAAAATTTAAGAAGTGCTTAGAATTCAATATCAACACATTAATTTATAAATATATAAGTTATGCTAAGGCATAATTTAGCAAGGTACTCATCAATTTAAAAATACTAATTAGAAAATAAATATAATAGTGACTAGTTAAAGAAGTGAGAAAATACACAAAAAGAGCAAATGAACAGTAAACAAAACCAGGAATCAGCAAAATAGAAGACAAAACAAAACAAAAAAATAAGACAACAACAATAATAAAAGATTTGAATGAGTTGACCAGATGGATGATTTTTTTTTCAAGGAAAACATAATTTTTGTCATAAAAGAACAAAAGCAAATTGCAGAATAAAAAGGAGAAATAACCATAAATACGAGGAAATGTACAAAATATTTTAGAACCTCGGGAAATAACCGGCGCCGTTCACACAGCCCTGGGTGGCCCGGGTCGAGCCCCGGGGGCGTGGGGTGAGGCGCAGGTGGGTGTGCACGGGACACCTGTCTCCACGCGGAGACGTGCACCTGCCACGCACAGCTGCGCGGATGGAGCCGCAGGTCACGACGGCAGACACGGGACGGCCGGCGCGACGTGAGCTCAGGCCTGCGCGGAAGCCGAGGGGAGGAGGGACAGGGAGGGCCGCTGACCGAGGAGCCCGATGTCTGTCCAGGGTGCTGCGCTGCACGGCTCGCGCCTGCGGGGGTGCAAGGACTCGGGAAGCTTTTCCACCTAGAGGTCTAATTTGCAGATACGTTTAGCTTGATTTAAATGTTACACAATGCGGGCGTCATGTTAGCCCACTACTGTGAAGAACTGGCCTGTGTCTAATGCAGCAGTCGAAATAAGTTTAAAAAAGAATAGATAGAAAAAGAGTAACTTAGAAACCAGGATGAAATTACTAGATAACCAAAAACATACAAAATGTGAAAATCATGTCAAGAAATTAAAAATAAGAATAAAGCAATAAGTCAGAGAAATTTAAATTATATTAAAAAGACCCCCTGAAAAATAATCAGAAAACCTAGATTACTAGAAAAGTGAGCTTATCAGACTTTGACGGAATATCAAGTTATTGCTTTATATAAATTGATTCAGAAAATAAAAAGTGAGCCAAAATTTTCAGATTCGTTTATGAGATTAGATTAATACATTCTTGGTCATAAAAGTGCACAGTAGCGGAAATGACAATCAAGCCCATTTTATTTGAAAATAAGGATGCAAACATCAAACACGGAGTGTCAGTCAGCAGAAGCAGACGGCACAAGCGCTGCGGAGCGGGCAGGTCAGCTAGGAGGGCGCGCTCCACTCTCACACCCACGCCCCGGGAGACCTGCGTTCGCGGGGAGTATGGGCTGGGGCCGTCATGGGGAGCCCACAGCGCCTGCGCTGTTTGTTTGTCTTTTAAGACAAAGGATGTTATTGTGTGAGTTGGTTTATCTAAGCTAAGACCCTCAGTGCTCAGATTTAATTGTGCTGTTGGCACTTTACAATGAGTAAGTGGGCTTTGGGGTGCCCTTGGGGCACGTGTATCTAAAAGGTTCACCATCACTGGACCACAGTATTCACAGTTCCCCTTCTTAACAGCCAGAAATTGCCATTTGTATTTCCTTCTCCAGCTGACTAAGCAACTGAATTGGAGTATATTCATGCAAACGGACTGGAGGAGAATGAACAAACTCAAACTGGGCACAAGTGGATCATGCTCAAGATGTAAGTTCAAAAACCAAAAATCAGATACAAAATCAGAACCGTGGACTCCACGGTTCCATTTGCAGTGAGCACAGTGGTGCCCCTCAGACGGGCCGTCTCGAGCCTGCACGCTCAGCAGAAGCCCCATCCCGGCACCTGGGGACCCACTCTGAGGCTCTCGGTTGTGACTGTTACCACTCTGCACTAAGACGGACAGGTGACAATTGAGTACCATTTACACAAGATACAAAACGATTGTTTAAGGAAGGGTCTTTCCTTAAAAGCTAAGATGGTTTACTTCTAAAATAATCTACATCAATTCTATGAATATATATTAAATACCATTGAATCATACAGTGAAAGTGGTTGTATATTATTGAACACGAATTATATCCTAAAACTGCTTTAAAAGAATTAATAAACATGATTTAACACACTAGCAGTCTACATGGAAATATGCAGCTGATTAAATTTAAAAAATTGATAAAATGTAATGATGATTTTTCTTGATTCTGGCCAATTTTAAGCTGAAATGATGCATGTCTAAATAGGTGAAGATTGCAAATTAAATGTAATTATGATTAATAAAACTTCCTTGTGTTCTTTTATTGTTCAAAACTAAGATAAGGATGACCATTATCAATGCAACGGTTTAACATAATAGTGGAAATTCCATCTAACACTAAAGAAAAGAAAATGAAGCAAGAAATGGATTAGAAGAGAACTGAGAAAAATATTATTCATGGGTGATATATTTATCTAATTAAAAGGAAAACTAGTCATCAAATCCATTGAAAAGAGTATCATGTCAACTTACAAAACTTATAGTCCTTTCTATAACCATTTAACAAATAAATTATGAGCAAATTTATATACAAATACAAATCACAAGAATAAGAAGAGTTAAACGTATGTTGAATTTAAATAAGAATACACTCACAATTTACAGAGTAAATTGTAACACTAGCTGGAAAATGATAGGAAATGTACTCCATGCTAAGGGATAGAACAAGTTACTGACATATATTAAAAAATCAATTATCTCCAAAGATGGGAAAAAATTAGTGGGAAGACAATTATTAGTAGATAGTGTCAGGTAAACTACCTCTCTATGTAGATGATAAAATGGTGCCCTAACATAATACCACTTAAAATGATGAGTGTTACATGATTTGCTGGTCTTAATGTGAGACACAAGCACACGCATTTAGGGAGGAATGAAAGGAACAGTGTGAAAACTGTCACTAAAACACTTCTATCATTGCAGCCACTGAAAAATTGAGTTAAGTTAAAATTATGAATCTGTAAAATAAAGATCACAGTTAATAACATCATAGGCAGCTGTCAGAGGGGATCTTTGCAAGTGCTGCAGACAGTAAATGCTGCCCAGGGGAGCATTGTTACCCATCGCGAGGCTTCCAAAGCAAAGAGCCACAGCTCACAGCCCGAGTGTCTGACTCGAAATTCCAAGTTGTTAACAATAATAAAACTCTCTTTTGCCCCAAGGTAAATTCAAAATGTCAATAATAAGTATTGCATTAGTCCTAGATGGAAATTTAATTTGGTTTCTCTTTGTCAATGGTTAATCATTAAAAATTCTAGTATTTAAACAAATATTTATTAAATTCTAGTAGCAGTCTACCAGATTCCTACTTATACTTACACAGACACATGAAATCTTAGAACTGCATAAATTAGATTAATTATCCAAGATATTTATTTATTTATTTATTTATTTTACACATAAGAATATAGCATACAGTTTGTGCCAGGTCTATGCAATCTTTTTTCTCACTTAATCCCCACAACCTCCCATGAAATAGCTGCCTCTTTAATTAGATCTACAGTTGTGGCCTGAGGTTACGTGGAAGCAAGTGATAGGAGCTGAGCCCAAGCTGAGGGAGCCTAACTCAGCTCTGTCTTACTTTGCAGCAGAAAATTAGTAATGCAGAAACAGCCTCCTATGTCTGACCCTCAAACTCTGGTAAGAATATTTATGTCAAGTTAATGCAATTAAGAGATTATTCTTAGAGTTATTCTCAGCCAATAAATACTGAATTGCCAAGCTAATATTCAGTGGTAGCGTATTTTTATATTTCACTCTTTTCCTGTCATCGTGTTCTTTCCAGAGATTCTCAGCATCGCTGTGTCACTACAGATCTAGCACATGCTGTCACGGAGTGAGCTAGGTAGTGGCTGTGGCACCTTATGAAACTCTCATGGTAGCAAATTTGGTTAATAATATGCTGGTTCTTCATTCACGTCTGTGTGGCTGAATCTATCTTTACAAACATCAGCATTGCAGCTGAGAGCAAGTGTGGCTTCCAGGGTGAGCGCCAAATACATGTCAAAGGAGAACTTCCTGCCAGGCCCAGGCTGGAGGGGTCTGCTGGCAGGAAGTCACTGCTCCCCTGCCTCAGAGTGGGGAGTACGGGGTCTGTAGGAACTCCAGCAAGGGCGACTTCCCTGGGAGCAGCACGGCACAGCAGGGCAGAACAGCTCAGCTGGGGGCTTGGAGAATGAATTCCACTTTCTGTGGGGGCAGAGATGGCCTCCCTTCCCGTACCCAGTTTGCAGCCCGGGTGACGGCAGGTGGCACTGTCTGGAGAAGCAGGCCATGCTGTCCCCAGAGTGGTGATCCAGGCAGGTGAGGACCTCGGTGCAGGACTGGTTACGTCAGCTGGTCAGCTGACTACACACAGTGAAGTCGATTCCAAGGGAGAGCTGCAGGTGTTAATAGGAGTGTTTATAAACACAGGAAACTGGAGAGAACAGCTCGTTCTCAGATCTTAACTCAGAGCAAAATTAAAAAAGAAACGGTATGAGACTCGTGATGAATAATGTTGTAAATGCTAAGTAGAAATGCTCAGTGGAAAGTTGGCAATTATTCACCAATACTTTCTCCCAAATTATCTCCTGCCACTGTTTTTATTTAACTAAGAGTTAGGGGGACATACTGTGAATTAATATGTCTGACACAGACATCCAACATAACGGGACAGAGGGAAGTAACACAGCCAGGTCTGTTAAACCCCATCTCTGCTTTCCCTTAGGCCGTCTTTGGGGAAAGTTCTCACAGCAAGGTGGAAGCGGAGAACTCCGGACACAGCTAGGATTGGGCCTATTTCGTTTCAGGCAGCGATGATCTAAGCTCTGCCCGCGAGTGCCTGTGTGTGTGTGTGAGTGTGTGTGTGTGTGTGTGTGTGTGTGTGAGACCTTCACTCATCATTCCGACTTCCAACATGTGAGGTAAGAGCTGCATCTGGTCGGGACACAGAAGCAAGCGCTGTGTGCGAAGGCCTGGGCCTGCCGGTGGGATCGGCGTGTCACCAGGGGTTGGCAGGTCCCCGAGCGGCTCCTGGCTTCTCTTCTGGAGACCTGCTTGGCCTCTTCGCATTGGCCAGGCTCCGCGCGACCTTTCCTGGCCACAGCTCCACAATTCAGTGAGTCACCGAGGTCCCGCATCCTCGTTTGATTTATGCGTACTGTCTTAGTCCATTTGGGCTTCTAGAATTTATAACAGTATAAATATTTATAAAATACTTTAGGCAAGAGAGCTGAGAAGCAACAGTCATGTACTTCTCACAGTTCTGCGGCTGAGAAGCCCGAAGTCAGCTTGCAGGCAGTTTCGGTGTCTGCTGAGGTCGCACGTCCTGATTTGTAGACAGCATCTTCCGACTTAGACCCAGCAGACGAGGGGCTCACTGCCCCCCTTTTCCTCAGGCCCGCACCCCGGTCATCCGCTCTGCTCTGCTCTTACCTTCCAAACCCCACCGCCCCTCGCCATCACGGAAACGGCTTCCCAGGGTGCGTGCGGGGCGCGGTCAAGCTGCAGGCCGAGCTCTGGGGGAGCTGCCGTGTGGGCACTGTGCACCCACAGCTGCGCGTGGGGACCGCGGCACGCGGGAGCGTCCACAGCCAGGAGGACTCAGGGCACCGGGCCACACGCAGGACCGCACCAGGGCAGGAGGCTTCTGGGCAGAGCGAGGGCGCTGGCCAAGGACAGCAGGGCCGGCGGGACAAGTAGCTGAAATTACAACAAAAAGCGGCTGGGGAGCAACGCCTGGGTGAGGAGCCGGGGTACAGGCCGAGGGAGGCAGGCAGGGTGCACGGCTCCCAGCTGCTGCTGCTGCTGCTGCTGCCCAAGCTCCCAGGCTGCCCGAAAGACCGAGGCCGCCGGGGAGGCAAACGAGACGGGCTGTGACGGTGTTAGGGTCCGCAGAGGTTTTTACCTCGGAGGCCGAAGTGCTCGCCCGGCTGGAGGAACCCGGTGGGGACAGCGGTGCCATTTCCCCCGGCAGGTGAAGCGCTCGGCCGCGCGGAGGCCAGAAGGGGACGGAGCTAGGGCCCGTCCCGTGGATGGAGGGGATGTGCGTTCCCCTCTCCTGCATCGCTTTGGCCACACGGATGTTTTAACTCTGCATCCAGTGGGGCCCAGCCTGCCCGGTACCCCAGAATGATCTGTTCATCGCCTTACATGACTTGAAATTTGCCCCTCTACATCCAGGAAAGGATTTGCAGTTAAATGAAGCTCAAACATTCCCATCTATAGCTGCTGCGTGGCTCTGCAGTGCTTCCCTCACTTATTCCACAAAGGCTTCGGGGTGTTTTATTTCCTTTTGAGCACGTGCTGCCATTTCAACAGAGGAGAAAAGACCTTAAAGAGCTCATGTAATTTTGTGAGAGTCCGCCTATGGTCAGGCCGACTTAGGATCTTAGCAATCTTTAAAAAACCCTACCTTTCAATGCCCTCATCAGGTTTCAGCCAAGACAAACAGTCAGTTTTCCTGACAGTAATAAACTCTTCTTTTCAAGACGAAGTCCAGTTGTGACTCAGAACTCAAACCAGTGAGCTTCTGTGACTCCCTGTAGCTGTCCCTAGGATGCCCCTCCTGGTCCTAGGCTGCAGTCCCTAGGGTACCCCTCCTGGTCCTAGGATGCAGTCACCAGGATGCCCCTCCTGGTCCTAGGATGCAGTCACCAGGATGCCCCTCCT
>PVLA01019374.1:0-12394 GCA_004027455.1 Hydrochoerus hydrochaeris
ATTGTGAGCTCTGAAAAAGGCCTTTCATGTCCACCTCATTGCCAGACCAGCCACATCAGCCCCAAAGGCCAAATGGCATCATACACCACTGTCCTCCAACTTGGGCAAAGATCTGAACTTGAATGTTACTATCATTCAGCGTGCCATAGGAGGGGCTGTAAGGCACAGAGCAAGAGGAACCAGAGACAATGGCTCATCCTTAGCCTCCTCACTTCTAGCTCCATAACTAAAGTATAAGATGTGTGACCAGAAATGAGTCAATATGCCCAGCCCATGCAAAGCCCTCTCCCCTCAGTTGATGGCCAGGCCATAGCACATCCAGTGATATCAGCAGGGTCACTTATCCAAAAAATTTCTAATAAGTGTTCATTGTTAGATGCAGTGGAAACTCTGTGAATGGCTTTACTTGATATTATTGTGATAATCGATTATGATACATCACTATTAGCACTGTACTACAAGTATGTTTTCTTTATATAATAATAATCACTACCTATAATTCTACCTTTGGTTCTGTCTTTGGAGCTATCATAAATGGTTGGTGAAAGTAATCAAATCCTACAAGTTTCTGAAAGTTCTCCTAAAAAATGATAAGGAAACATTGTTGTTAAGGAGTTTACATTCCACTCAGCTTATTGGGCAGAGTGTCTGTCATCAATCTCCTGCTGCAGTTTTTTCTGCACATCAGGGTGAGTGTCCAGTTCATAAATAATGAAGGAAAGAGAATTGCTAGTGGCTTCATAGCCCGCAAAAATAAAGATAATTGATTGGGCCACAGTCTCCAGGTCGGACATAGCTAAGAAGAGAGTAAATACCTTTCAGGTAAAGCAGGTTAGTATATATAACATCACAGTTTAAGTGATAAATCCACAGAAAGGCACAAAAACCCAGGCATAAGCTTAAAAAGCAGTTCACTGTCATTCTGGGACTGGTTTTCACACTCATGTCCATCTTGCAGAGAAAAAAAAGTATTTTAAACCACTTGGTCCCAAGCTCTCTATACTAATCTTACCTACTTACTCCTCATTGTGGTATTCTCACCACTATCATTTCAAGAGCTAGCATCACTCCCAAACATATAACATTATTAGTATTCCTCACAGATAATCATGCAAATATTTCAGAGTAAGTAAAATTTATGGTAGCCTTGTCACTCAGGGAAAAAAATTAAACAACTCTAATTAACATAAAGCTGAAAACTCATTAAAGGAATTTGTCAGACTCTCTTCATTGTACAAAAAATTTAAACGTCTTCCATCTAAACGTGTCTGAGGCAAATTAAAGGAATAATAGTAGACCACAAACAAACTTACTATTCAAATTGTGGTCTATACTGCCTTAAGGGACCATCCAAACCATACCCTGACTGCAAAGAGGACCACTGGAGTTTTGACTACCCTCTGACGCTAAGGCCCCAGAGTTCAGGCCCATCCTATCAGCTGGTCCAGCAGGACTGAAAGGCCTCAGAGCACTCTACCTTCTCCCTCTGGCCAGACTATCATCTCTACATGTCATCTCCACAGAGGAGCCGTGAGTAATCATGATGAGAGGTAAAAACCAGCCAATTGTCCGACATAGGCTCATGTCTCTCTGTACTTCTCAACTCTTGTCTTCCATCCAGGCATTTTACCTCAATAAATTTACCAAAAATATATCCTTCTTTTTTTATTTAAAGAGAAGCAAAAGCATGTAAAGAGTAGAGATAATACAGAATCCCAAAAAAAGATAAACAATAAAAAATCACTGGTTAATAAATTAAATATTATCCTCTTAGAAATAGTTGTTCAAGTTACAAAATTAAAGCATACATAGTAGATAGTCAAACAGTGAGAGTGTAAACATCTACTCATGCATGAATCTCTATGTGTATTTCCATCCTTTCTGTATTAGAGGGAAAAACAAAACTTAGTAAGACAAAACAAAACAAATTCCTATAAAAACATGAAACCAAAAGTCATATAAAACCACAGTACAAGGTGACCTACGATGATTACAGTGTTGTTTCTTACTATCTTCAATAGAATGTCTATATCATCAGGCATAATTGAATATAGCAGTATAATTGAGTATAGCAGTAAATAACAATATTAGTAAAATAAAACATTGTAGGCAGTATAAAATTTCAAAGGCAGGTAATAATCAAACAAGAGTGGATATTCTAATGGATCTTGTCACCTTAAGTGCAGTTGCCTATACTCTCAGACTTGATACTATCAATCATAACAGCTTGGAATAAAATCTACCAATAAAAATCAGTGATCCAACAAAGCAGATTCGATTGCAATCAGTTATGGTAAAACAGTGTAGTGTAGGTTTTACAGAGCTTTAGATTAAGTTAATAGGAAATTAAGGATGATTATCATACTATATCCTGCTATTTTTCGGATTGCGGTCTGTGCCCTCAAATCTAGTACAAGTAGAATGACTGGAACAGAACATAATACATCTAAGCAGAGTAGTGTGAGCAATGTGGATTTTAAATCCTGGTGCACTATTAACAATATAGTCTATCAAGGCCATCTATGCTAGAGTTTATAGCCAACCTTCTCTGCCTCCTTTCTGCTATGCTACTTTTCTGCCTTTGTGTGTCTACTTTTCTCCTTCATTCTACTGCCTGCCACACTCATTGAGGCCTTTCTGCAACTGTTCCTAAAATCCTGATATTTTTTTCTCTCTCTCTCTAGAATGTCCTTAAGTATTCTCTGAAGGGTTGGATTGGTGGTCACAAACTCGCCCAGTTCCACTTTGTCATGGAAGCATCTTGTTTGTCCATTAATTTCTAGTGACAGTTTTACAGGGTACATCCGTCTAGGCTGGAAGTTATTTTTTTATGCCCTGGAATACTTTTCTACAGCTCTTCTTGATCTGATGGTCCACATTGAGATGTCAGCTGTGATTCTGATGGGCTTACCTTTATAGGTAATCTGCTTCTTTTCTCTGATGGCTTTTAATATTATGTTTTTATATTGAATTTCTGGCATCTTGATTATTATATGTTGGTTTGGTTGTAGGTGTCTGGAGTCCTGTATGCCTCACACAACAGAATGTCATTTTCTTTTCCCATGCTTGGGAAGTTTTCCTTAGTTATTTCCATGAATAGCCTTTGTAATTTGCCTGTATGTAGTCCTGCTTCTCCATTCACATTTCTTACTCTTAAATTGTAGATTCTCCTGTCATCTTCTAGCCTTTGTATTGTTACTGCCTGTTTCCTTGTTGTTTTTAAGAGATCTTTCCTTTCATGATCACACATTGCAAACTTGTCTTCAAGTTTTGATAGTCTATCTTTAGTTTCTTTTAAGGAGTTTTGCCAGCTTTCAATGGAGTTTTTAATTTCCTGGTAGTCTCTTTGAATCTGCTTCCATGTATTCTATTTCTTTATATTCTTTATCAAATGTTTGTCTCCTTTTTTTATATTCCTCCCTTCTTCCATCTGTATCTTCCTGAGAGACGCTTCCTGAGAGCATTTCTTTTACTACTCTACCCATATCCTGCTTTACCTGATTTAATATTTCAGTTTTGAGCTCATCTACAAGGTTCCGAAGATATCTCTTAATATTGGTTGAAGGCATGTCTGATGTTGCATGTTTGCCGCCCTCAGTTTCCCTTGTTTTTCCTTCTCCTGGATCAGGGCTCTCAGGATTCTCGGCTGGGGGCCTCCTTCTGCCTCTCTCTCCTGTCATGGCTCTGGCTCACTCCACACAGGTTATAGTGCAGGTCCCAGCCTCCTTTACTGCTGGCTACGTTGTTTCCTCCGAAGCACACTGGCAAGGGAACTCTGCCCTATCCTGGCTGCTCTTGTCACTGAGGTGTAAGAAGTCTCTGTATGCCTGCCCCTCCCCACCAGGCCAGGCAAACTTCAGGGGCCTTCACCCGCTTATTGGGTTAGTGCATGCTAGGTGCGGGAAATCAATTTGGGATGTCTCATTGGGTCCCGGCCAGGGGTGCAGCCTAGTCAGTCCAAGCAAATCGCACGAATCTGCTCTGAGGATGGAGCAACCAACCGAAGTCACTGTCTCTCCCAGTTCAGGCTCCTTCTGCCCGATTCCAACATGTTGCCTACCTGGTCGTGCCCTTGCCATGGGGGCGGTCTCACTCCCAGCAATGACCATGGATCAATGAATGTCCCTCCACCAGCTCTGCTCTCTGCTCTCCATTGGGCTCACCAACCCCCAACTTCAGCACTGCCATGCTTCCTGTGAGTGGCGCTGGGAATGAGTTTGGGCAGCTCTGCCAGCCGGTGTGGATTCAAGCTGGTGCAAACTTGGCAGGTCATTGTGAAAACGCTGTGTCCCATAGTTTTTAGCTGTTTCAGTTGTAGTCCCAAAGTATTTGATGAGCTTTTTTATGTTTTAATTTTTTCCTGTGTCAAGAGGATCCATCTCCCTCTGTATGGGTCTCTCCAGGGTGTCTCATTCTGGCATATGAATTGTTTCTCCTGAGAGGCTTTGTATTCTGTTGCTCACTGATCAGCCATCTTGTCTTCTCCTCCTATATCCTTCTTAACATGTAAGTAAAATAATTTTGTCCTTGCCTATTCATTTTAGCTATACCTAACAGCTCAACATCAGTTGTTTTATTCTGTCTAAATGCTATAATATATATTCAAGCTGACATTTACTCAAAACAAAGCTGAAGCGACTTTTGATGAATACAGTGCATATTGTTTTTCATGGACAAAAACTTGAGAATTTTTCATTGGTCAAAATAATATATTAATCTGGTTCTCATACACCATCAACAATTTAGAGATAATTATATAACAAATGTCATATTCCATCAATAAAGGGACCTAAGCTTCAATGGTTACAATTGCTATCCCTCAGAATTTATAAACTTACCTACCAGCTCTAATGTTCATACTTTGATTATACATGCCTTTGTATACATACTTTGACTATGCATGCTTTGAGTAAAATTTGTTGTTGCTTGAAAGGTGTCAACCCCCAAATAATCATACAGATGAAAACAATGACATAGGCTAGATTCCTTTTACTGGGATCCACCAGATCTTGTCCAGAATAAAATATTATATAACACATAGCAAGGCCCAACTATACTCAATGGACCTTAAATGACACCTCAGCTGGTCTCTCTATCTTAAAGAAGAAAAGTAAAATTAATAAGACAGTCTATTCTTCTAAATTGTATAACATTAGATATTCTAACAGCACAGGAGATACTTGTACAATTGTAAAACCAAGATGTTGTGAGTATATTCCTTATCCTCCTGCTAATATTGCAATAGCTGTTCAAGATACTAAATAACAAATCAATTACATGTCAGACTTTAAGATTCCTTGGACCTAATCCTTATTCTCTCCCTATGAGGAGCCATGACTAGCTCCTCTTGGTGAAAATCTTTGTTAACTGTACTTATAATTATCCTAATAATTCTATTATTTGTCCTCACAATACTGAATTATTGCTTCACCTTGGTCTCCTCCAGACTTAAAACTGTACACCTACTAAAGATAAAAACACCAGTTGTCTATCAAGGGACTTTAGATAGATCCTCTCCAGAGTATCCCTGACTGCTGATCAACAACTACAACCCACACCAGCCTAAAGAAGACAAATTAGGCATAGTCCACTACTCCCTTGTGGCAGTTCAGTTTACTTCTTCAGAGGTGGACTGCTACAGGCAAATGAGTTAAATAGAAATAGTGTAGACAGTCAGACAGAGCAAGGTCCTTGAAGGAGCCAGTTCAAGAAACCAGATATCTAGCAAAATTGGAGGAAAAAGACACCTCCCACTGTGAGCCAGACCCCAATGCAAAAGATCAAATAAATACATTCACATCAGGGATTGCTATTCTAAGTGGGTCTCAGCCTAAGAAAGCCAGGAGTCACCATCCCAACCTCTTATAGGAGTGATCACTGTCCTGTATTTTTGTATGTTTGCTAAGTGACTACTTCCCCATTTGTCCCTGATTTAATCAATTTTACCTGCACAATTAACCTTATTGCTTGATCATAGTTCTATCCCACCCCTTGTCCACCTTGCACTTTGGTTCTTGCAGTTTTGTTCTATAACAGTCCCCAGAAAAAATAGTCTTAGCCAATTCATATGGAATCCATTGTATCTCTCTCTCTCTCTCTCTCTCTCTCTCTCTCTTTCTTTCTTTCTTCCTTCCTTTCTTCTTTCTTTCTTCTTTTTTTTTCTTTCTCTCTCTCTCTCTCTCTCTCTCTCTCTCTCAGACAGAAGCTTTCTTTCTCTCAATAATTACATTCTTCTCTTACAATTTTTTTGTGGCCCATATACCAGTGGCATCTGGGATCTTATTAAAAACACAGAATCCAATCAACAAATGAATACAAAATGAAAATGTAGAATATAAAAAAAGATTATTAACCATACAGAAAAATAATATTGTGTAATTTGCATGGAAATGGGTGAATCTAGAAACTATCATCTCAAGTAAAACTAGTCAGACTTGCAAACTTAAATATTACATAATTTCTTGTAATGAGAAGCCTAAAAAATTGATTAATGAATAAGTAATTAAATAAGGAGAGAAAAATGAAAACCAGATGCAAACTTCTGGAGAAAGAAAAGGTGTCAAATTGGAGGGAAGAGGAAAGCAAGAAGAGAGTAAGAGAATTGAAATTGATTAAGATAGGTTAAACATACACATGCATACCAACTTCCTAACACAGACTACTTCATCATGTAGTATTAACATGCACTAATTAAATGTTTCTAAGTGCAATCAAACTCAACTCCATAACTACAAAATCAGAATTTAAACACTCAAAAGATATGAGATTTGAGCATGCAAGCTTGCTTGAAAAGCAGGGATTAAATCTTTGACAGGCATCAAGTAATGGAGTACATGAGCAGCAGTCTTCACAATGAATGATCTCAGAGTGTATAGAAACTACAGAGAAATGAAAGAGTTCTAAGAATAGTCTAATAAATGCTTTAAAACAGTAATAGATAGGGTATCAATAGAAGAGCATTGGCCTAAAGTATAGGAGAACAGTGTTCAGCAGGTACAATCTGTAATATTTATTCATTCATGGCCCAAATCTCAACTTCCTTAATACTTACACCCCTCTATAATCCAATTCATTCTCACCCAACACCCTTATAGATATTGGTCTCCCTCTTGATTTTGTCCTGACAAAGATCACCACAAGTAGACAATAGTCTGAGCAGCATGGAATCATCCATTTCCATAGCTGAAATCCTGAAATAAGCATTGACCACCCCAATCACTTAATTTAAAGCTAGAAATGTTATATGGTAGATGGTCCACAGAACTGCAAATTAAACACGATGGAGTCTGTGATTCATTGTGTGAAAATTCAACAATCCAACTGATTTCTCACAGTTAACACAGACTCAATGAAATTGAAAATTACGGAATTGAAATTGATCTGTAAATCTAAAAGTTAGATCTCTACTATGTGCTAAGGGTCCTGAATCACACAGTGCTATTCGAATTTAATTTTCATTGAATTTAAGTATCAGTTAAACTTCAGTTCTATGATGGCACTAACCATTTCTCAAAGGTACAGCAGCTGCGTGTTTCTACTGGTGATCATGTTGAATAGCACAAAAATTATTGCTTTCAAAGTGGAAAAGTGCATTAGACCAGAGTAAGACAAAGATCGAGAGATAGATGGATAGAAGCAGACATAAAAACACATCTCTGCTCTAGAATACATTGCTAAATACTTAGGTCTTACATCAAATGACTGTCAAATCATTCATCACTTGCAGTTGACAATGATGGAATGAGTATACTTTAAAAAAAGAAATAGATTATCAATTTTTTTTATTTGAAAGAGGGAGTGAGGGACAGAGAAGGGGAGACAGCAGTGGGGAGAAAGGGACAGAAAGAGGCAGACCATGACTATCACTGCACATGGATTGGCACAAAAATATTTATATCATCAGTTTAATTTTGCTTAAATTTGTCTACTTAGAAAATCTAGAAACAACACAAAATCCCAGTAGCCACCATCACACTAGATCTGGTTCTTAACTGCCTTTTCTCACAAAAAGGGACCAGGGGCCCTTTATTTCCCCAGACAACTCTGGAATCAGCTATTAGATAAATAATAGTTGGGGAAATAATTAGAAACCTGTAATATCCTCCACATGAAGGATAAAAGTCAGAAAAATGTGAATAACACAGTAATGATAATGAAAAAATGGAAATATATAAGGTCACTTGATATAAATGAGTAAGAGTATTTAAAATACATGATAGAGAAGAACTGAAGACTTACTTTACATTGGGTATTTGTACATAAATGTAGAAAAATGATGAAATTTTAAATTAATTATTTTGTAATAATCATAGGAATAACACTTTTAATCACAAATAGTCATGGAATTTAGGTATGGCAGTACATGTCTGTAATCCCAGCATCCTGAGAGTTTGAGGGTGGAATATCACAAGTTCAAGCCCAGCCTAGACAACTTAGTGACTTAGAAACACAGTTTTCCCAATAACAAATAAAATAACTACAAAGGTAGCTCAGTGTATGAAGATTCTGGTTTAAATCCTCAGTACTGGATATATGTACACATAGTGCACAAAAAGTGCATGCATACACACATACTCACAATCATGAATGATAAAACCAGTAAATGAAAATAAAAAGTAAAACAGAATAGTTACAAAGCCACACAGGTTCCCCTCAGAAGCAAATTATTTTTTTAACAGGAGAAATAAATCTTTCAGTAGATTAACCTAGTGAACACACTTTCACCAAGTATTTTTGGTGAGTGTTGCCTATATCTGAACAATGCACCCCTGATTGGATGACCAGGTAGAGGTTCTGATTTCCTGAGTCTGGATGAGGCTGAGAATCAGCACCTGTTCTGATGAAGGTGATCCAAGACCCTGACAACTTCTATCCATGACATGCTTGCTTATGGCTTTCCTTCGACCTTTGAACACATTTAAGCTTTTCTGTGCCAGAAAAAGTACCTTTGGCTACCATAGATAATATCTGAGTGTTTGTCTCAATGCAGTGTGGCAGAAATACTCATCTGACTCAAAACTTTCCTGTATATTTCCATAGCAACTCTTTTCTTCAGAAATTTCCTATTAGTAGACCAAGTAGAACCCTTGGTTACATGTATGGGACTCTGAGTCTTTGGAATTCTAGAACTCTATCATTCGCTGAAGGAAATCCATTTGGTGCTGGAATAAAAAAGAACAACAAAGTATTTCATGATTGACTGTCATTTGTGATGTCAGAGTTGAATGAAGAGTGCAGGATGGAACCTCTCTTCTAAGAATATGATCCCTTTAAGATCAGAAATGTAACTGGTGTTGCTTAAGTCATCAGTGAAGAAAAATATCCATCTCTAAACCATGAAAAACAGCATATTCCCCTGAGAGAAAACCAGCACTTGCTCTATCAGGTCTGGTCTCTGCCCTCACTGATACTCAGCTTCTCAGGCTATTGAACACAGAGTCCTGGTCACAGATCTGCTATCTTGTCCTGCTGTCACATCTGATGATTAGATAGAAGTCATGGGCTCCAATCCTTTTTGCTCTCTTCCCTTATTTATTAACTGATGGCTCACAGATTAACCTGCCACCACTTCTAGAACATATACACTGGTTGGAGGAAAGTATCTAGAAGTATTCCACACTCCCAAAATGCTATGCAATTCACAGTGATACCTCAGATGTGTTATCCTGCTTCCTTTCCCTGCACACATTTTTGTGCTAGCTTCCAGGTTATGTAAGGCAAAGCTGGAATTCTTGGGTGCCAGTCTCAATGCACATAAAGTAACCTCTCCTCTCCAAATCATGACAGGACTCAAATTTAGCATAGACAAAACTCCACCAGGTACACTGAGAACTTCCACTGAAGAATGTGTCTAATAAGAGGCTTAGAACTGAAATAATTGTTTCCTAAATGTGGAGTGTAGGAATAATAATTCCCCTGAAAATAAATTTTCAATGTAATATTTATGCTTCCAGAATTTATCAAATGGAAGAAAAGTTGCAAAGTTTTTATTTTAATCATATGTATGTATGTCATGGCACTAATTTTCATTACTGCTATTATGTGATAAATGCTGTCTCTCTGATTTGCTATCATTAATTTCTCTAGTATCTACCTTTTTCTTTCTCCCAAATGTTAACAGTGTACTGCTCTAAGCATAGTTATTCACTACTTTTAACAAAACTTAGAGGAATGTGCACAGCTCATATCTATACAGTTCAATACATCAAAAAGTCAACATTCTCACATGAGCACCACATTGTACCTTTTGGTTAGATATGAGTTGATTTTCCTTTGTCTTTATTTCAGAGCCTTTGAAAAATGTCATAGAATCACTTGGGAACATGGTGATATTTAGCACTTCATAATTGGCATACGGGATTAAAAGAGCACTGTGGAGAAAGGGAAAAATTAATGAGAATGCAAAATTTAATTGGACCAGTTATACTTTGCTGAAACACTCACAAGAATAAAAGCCAATATATTCTCAGCTAGGCACCACTACCTCTGTAATCTCTGCTCCGTATCTATCAGGGGAATATCATGCAGAGAGCCACCACTAGTCAGTGACTTCAGTGGCTCTGCTAAACTGTGGAGTGACTAAAGGAGCAGCACTAAATTTCCTAATTTCTTACACTTAAATCTATTGAAATACAGTCTTTTCAATAAAACATGCCATAATTTGGTGTTTAATCATTCTTTCAAGACAGATCAGTCATGGTAAATGTAATGCAGTACATATTCTTCCAGATACCATAAGATAAAATCACAAAGAACAGAAATAAAATCACGGATTTTCAAATTTGAGGAAATTAAATCAGTCCAAAACAACCAAAGGGACAAAGAACAGCTCTAATGGATGATTAGAATTATACTTGAGATGTATGAAACTTAAGATGTAATTTACCAAACTTGTGAGGTAAACACAAAATAGTGGTCAAGGAAATTTATGCCTGTAAATTCTTTAAACATCTCTAACTAAAAAGGTCAATTGTTGCACTATACATCAACAACAATAACAACAAAAATAGCAAAGCAAACAACTAGCAAACAGAAGGCAATAATAAACACAAACTGGAAACTCATGCAGCAGACAACACAAAACACAAAACATCAATAAAAACAAAAGGTGATTGTTAACAATATCAAATCTCTATGTCAATTCACCAAGAAAAGCAAACAAATGACTTAAATAAGAGAAATTATCACTAACACTTTTTTAAAGGCTTCCAGTCAAACATGGTGTAAGACATCTGTAATACTTTGAGAGGCTGAAGCAAGATCATGAGGTCAAGCCCAGTCTGGAAAACTTAGCTAGACCATGTCTCATTGTAGAGAGGACTAGGATAACCAAATTCTATTAACAATTATATTACTACCAAAATTGCACAAATTAGATAAAATGGACAAAGTTCCTGAACAGACAAAAAATGTACTTATCAGTGACTTTGAAGGGAATAGTAAATATTGTCTTATATGAGAAAATAAAACTATAAATAAAAAGCAAAATGAAAGAAAGACAATAGGAAGTAGGGAGATAGGTCTTTCTCAATTGGCTAGAGAATCAATCGATGGCAGGAGAAAGGAGAGAAGGGACAGCACGAAACAAAGGAATGAGGTGTGCTATGTACACATACAAATTCCACACAAGGAATGTAAACATTATGAACTGAAAGCATGTATTAATAAAACAGAAACAGCAAATAATAGATCTGTAACGTGAAAGGATTGAATTTGCCCTCAAGCACCATCATCTGAGAAAATATCCCAGTAGTTTCGAGGGTAGTAATATCTACCAGATATTTAAAGAACTAGTACATTTCCTACATAAACACTTCTAAAACTTAGGAGCAAACACTTCCAAATTCATTACCTAAATCCAAGAATACACTGATACTAAAACTGGAATATCATAACACAAAAGGAAGCTAAAGGCAAGTATGTCTTATAAATACAGATATGCTATACTTCAACAAAACACTAGAAATACAATGCACTGACATATAAACAGAATTATATGCATTAACCAGGTAGGATTATCCCAGAGAATTAGCAGTATGCAACACAGCACACCAACTGAGTAATAAACAAATACTGCACAAGTATTTCAAACAGTATAAAAAAATCACTTGAGAAGAATCCAATATCCATTTGTAACCAAAAAGCAACCTTAAAAAATAAGAATAAAATTGTAGTAATCATGCTTCTTCATTTCAAAACTCACAACAGTGCTGCAGTTTTCAAGGCAGTGTGTCACTGATATAAAAACAGACATGTGCAATAGAACTTAAGAGTTCAGAAATAAAGACATGTGTCTGTGTCCAATGAATTCTGAGAAGGGTGCCATGACCACTGAACAGGAAAAAGTAGCCTTTTCAACTAGGGATACTGGCATACATAGTTAGCACATGCAGAA
>PVLA01019376.1:0-12394 GCA_004027455.1 Hydrochoerus hydrochaeris
TCTTCTATATAGAGTATCTTGTCATCTATAAACAGTGATAATTTAACTTCTTCCTTTCCTATTTTTATTCCTTTTATTTCTCTCTGTTTTCTGATTGTGCTGGCCAGTGTTTCCAGAACTATGATGAAAAGGAGTGGTGAGAGTGGACATCCTTGTCTTGCTCCTGATTTTAAAGTGAAAGCTTTCGGTTTTTGTCCATTTAGTATAATGTTGGCTGTTGGTTTGTCATAGATGGCTTTTAGAATGTTGAGATAGATGTCTTTTATTCCGAGTTTCTGGAGGGTTTTTATCATGAACATGTGTTGGACTTTGTTAAAAGCTTTTTCTGCAGCTATTGAGATGACTATGTGGTTTTTATTTTTGGCTCTGTTGTTTCGGTGTGTTACTTTTACTGTTTTGCATATGTTAAGCCATCTCTGCATTCCTGGAATGAACCCCACTTGGTCATGATGTATAATCTTCTTGATGATTTGCTACATTCTATTTGCCAGTATTTTGTTGAGAATCTTTGCATCAATGTTCATTAGTGAGATTGGCCTATAGTTCACTTTTTTGGTTGGCTCTTTCTCTGGTTTTGGTATCAGAGTAATACTGGCCTCCAGGAATGATTTAGGGAGGATTGCTTTCTTTCAATTTCATTGAAGAGTTTAAGGAGTACTGGCATCAAATAGTCTCTAAATTTCTTGTAGAATTCAGCTATGAATCCATCAGGACCTGAACTTATCTCTTTTGGTAAGTATTTAATTACATTTTGAATTTCAATAGTTGATATTGGGTTCTTCAAAATTGCTATATCTTCTTGGTTGAGCTTTGGTAGTTCACATGTTTCTAGAAATCTGTCCATTTCCTCTGTGTTTTCCACTCTATGTGAGTAGAGATTTTCAAAGTAGGTATTGATGATCTTTTGAATTTCCATGGGATCTGTAGTAATTTCTCCCTTTTCAGTTCTTATTGCATGAATTTGGGTTTTTTCTTTCTTTCTCTTGATAAGGTTATCTAGGGGTTTGTCAATTTTGTTGTTTCTCTCAAAAAACAAGCTTTTCAATTCATTAATTCTTTGTATTTTTTTTTTAGTTTCAATTGAATTGATTTCTGCTCCAATCCTTGCAATTTCCTCTCTTCCATGAGCTTTGGGTTTAGCTTGCTCTTCTTTTTCTAGATGCTTGAGATGGAGCATTAGGTTCTTTATTTGTGCTCATTCTGTTTTCTGGATAAGACAGTTGCTTGTGATATATTTTATTCTTAAGTCTGCTTTCATTGCATCCCACAGATTACAGTATGTTGTTTCTATATTTTCATTGAATTGTAGATATTGTTTTATTTCTTCTTTAATTTCATCTGTAGCCCACTGGTTGTTCAAAAGGCTGTTATTTAATTTCCATGTATTTATGCAGGTTTTACAATTTCTTTTGCCATTAATTTCCAATTTCAGTGCCCTATGGTCAGATATTATGCATGGTATGATTTCAATACCTTTGCATTTACTTAAGAATGTTTTATGGGATAATATATGGCCTATTGTGGAGAATGTCCCATGTGCACCTGAGAAGAATATGTATTCTTATGTGGTTGGGTCGAAGACTCTGTAAACATCTACGAAGTCCAGTTGCTCACAGGTATGACTCAGTTCTGTTATTTCTTTGCTGATCTTTTGCCTAGTTGATTTGTCTCTTTGTGCCAATGGGCTGTTAAGATCTCCTGTTATAATTGTGTTCTTGTGTATTTGGTTTTTCATGTTGACTAGTATCTCTTTTATACAGTTGGGTGCTCCTTTGTTTTGTGCATATATGTATTATTGTTAATTCTTCTTCTTGAATTTTACCACTAAAAAGTATCCAGTGACCTTGTCTATCTCTTCTAATCATGTTAGGTTTGAAGCTCACATTGTCTGCAAATAGAATAGCTATGCCTGCTTTTTTCTGTGTTCCTGTTACATGGAATACTGTTTTCCATACTTTGACTTTTAATCTATGAATTTCTTTTTGGGTCAGATGTGTTTCTTGTATACAGCATATTGTGGGGTCCATTTCTTGATCCATTCTGTCAATCTATTTCATTTTATAGGTGAATTGAGGCCATTTATATTTGTGAATATCACTGATATGTACTGGCTCAACTTTGCCATGTTATGTTCCAGTTGTTTCTTTCTGCTTTTCTTCTTATTTTATTGCTTATCCTACCTGGTGGTTTCTTTCTGTTGTCATTTTGGGAATTGTGGTCATTTTTATCTCAGTCTAGTATGTCTTTCAGTACTCTTTCTAGCGTTGGTTTGGTGGACATGAATTTCTTCAGTTGTTCTTTGTCATAGAAGTGTCTTGTTTCTCCATTAAATTTGAATGAAAGTTTTGCTGGGTACATGAATTTGGGTTGAAGGTTGTTTTCTTTCAGGGCTTGAAATACCTCACTCTAAGATCTTCTTGACTTGAGGGTTTGTGCTGAAAAGTTTGCCATGATTCTAATGGTGTTTCCTTGATAGGTGAGTTGTGTCTTTTTTCTGACAGCTTTTAATATTATGTTTTGATGCTGTATGTCTGAGATCTTAATTATTATATGTCTTTGTGTGTATTTATGTTGATTGTAACTGTTTGGTGTTTTATATGCCTCACTTAGCTGCATGTCAGATTCTTTCCCCATGTTTGGGAAGTTTTCTGCTAATATTTCTGCAAATACTTTACATATGTCATTTGCCTGGACTCCTGTTTCTTCGCTAATGCCCATTATTCTTGTATTGTTGCTCTTGGCATCATCATGGAGCTTCTGGATTGTCATTTCATGCTGCTTTGTTATTTTTAAAAGTTCTATCCTTTCCTGCACACTAACTGTGAGCCTATCCTCAAGGTCCAAAATCTAATCCTCAGCTTCCTTCATGCAGTTTTTTATGCTTGCGATAGAATTTTTTGTTTCTTCCATGTCTCTTTGGGTTTGTTTCATGAATTCTGCTTGTTTTCTATATTGTTCATTCAAAGTTTCAATCAGTTTCCCATGCTCATGTACTTTTTTCTCTAGTTCTTCTTTAGCTGCATTCAAAAACTCCTTTACTAAAGTTGTTTTTTCTATCTTTACATGGGAGTATACTTGTAATTTGATTTCCGCTATAGCCTAATGCAGTTGTTTTTTTTATTTCACTTGCTATCTTTTCAGAGATTCCTGGTGTGTTACTTTTGGGGTCCTCTATTTCAATGTCTCCTATACTTGCTTCTGGTAGTCTATATCGTTGAGACTGCATTTTGTCTTTTGGTTTTGTCATTTTCACTCTGCCTGGTGTTTTCTATGTGTAGGAGAGGATCACACACAATCTTTTCAGATACACCAAAGTCTTACAGTTAGTTGGAGGGGTTTTTACTACTGGCCCTATTGATCCCCTGTACACCTCTATTTTAGGGGTATACTTGACACATTGATACAGTTAATCCGGTGTAGTCCAAAGTTCGCCACCTGGGAGCAAAGTTCCAAATTTTTGCACACTAACTGGATCCCACTGAGACCTTCTGATGTTTCAGGTGGGAGGGTGGGCCCATCTGTAGCCATCCAGGGCAGTTTCCAGTCTTGAGCGTGCCTCCTCCATGTTCCTGGTGGCAGGGCGTGCCCCAGGGGAGGTTATGGGCTGCCTACCCCTGTGATGAGCTTGTGCTGAATTCCTGGTGGCAGGGCAGGCCCTTGGTGGAGGTTCTAAGGTGCCTTGCCCTGAGGTAGGCTAGCGCTGGTTGCAGGGTGTGCCCTGGGTGGAGTTTCTGGGGAGCTTCCCTCTAAGGCGGGCTTGTGCTTAGTTTTTGGTGGCAGGATTGGCCCATGCTGGAGGATCTGGGTAGCCTACGCCTGAGGTGGGATTGGGCTGAGTTCCTGGTGGCAGGGCCGGCCCTTGGTGGAGGTTCCAGGGAGCCTACGCCTGAGGCTATTCATCTATTTAAATGTTTATTTGTATTAGTATCTTTCTAAACTGCATAAAGTCCTCATCTATCACAGGAAATCGACACCTGTACATAATGCATGTAAATTGTTTCTTCATCTCGTTTCACCTTTTTCCATATGTACTCTTTGCCCTCTCTACATCTCTTTTTTTGAATGATCTATCCATTATCTTTTATTTCACTTTTTAATTTATTACCTTCTCATGTGAAAAAGAGATAGATAAGCTTTGTGCATGATTTATTTCCCTTAATGTGATGGTCTCCAAGTGTATCCAATTACCTATAATTGACTGAAGTTATCCTTCCTTACAGCACAGTAGAACTTCATTTTGTATGCATAACACATTTAAGAAAAATTTCATCAGTTTTATGGGCACCACGTTTAGTTGAAGAGCTTAACTCTTTTGAATTATATATAGAGAGATATGTCCATAATATACTAACTTATTTTTGGGGGGTATACTAGTCTCCTGAAGTTCACGGGGTTTACATTCCTAGAGCACCCAAGAATTGTGAAAAATCATGAATTTCAAATAAGTTCCAAAAAATGCCTATCAATGCCCATTTTTATAATTTAAACCCTAAATATGCTATACCTCCCCCACTTACATAATGTAATATAATAAAATACTGTACTAGTGAAGCTTTAAAGTGCAGAGCATTTTGGTGGCAACTTAGGGATTTTAGGCCACTAAGAGGGACAAACACGGGAACAATCAGCACAGCTAGGTGCAGCCACTTGTTATGATGATGCAGGAATGCTTGTGCATCTGTCAGAGATGGGCCACAGGGCAACAGTCCATCAGCAGCAAGAACTCAGTTACTCTCTTGGATTTGCTAACTGCAGACCACTCATCAAAAGAAAAAGTATAAATGTAGAGTGAATTTGTGGTTTTCCTGGAATGTTGAGGGTCTCTGTGAACAAATATTAGTTATATTCTAAGGAAAAATGCACTAATGACTAAGGCAGTAAACTCTGAACTGCCTCTTCATAGGACTGCACCTTATATAATGGTGGGACTTAATATAGTGGTGGTTCTAGATTTAGGGTCTTTGAGGAAGTTCTATAGCGAGTTTTGTGCTGTACTAATTAACATTTCTCCCAGTATTGTGGAACCTTCCTGGTTCCACATATCCTCACCAGCATTTATGGTTATTTACAGTGTTATGCTCTCCCAACTGAGCTAGCCAGGAACTTGGTGTTTTATATTCTTGATGATAGCCATTCTGACTGAAGTCAGAGGAAAATCTCATACAATTTTGATTTGCATTCACATAGTAGCTAATGTGATTTACAAAATAGAAATACATTCATGGGCCATTTTTACTTCTTTGAAGAAATGTCTGTTAAGTTGATTTGTCTATTTGTTGATTGAATTAACTGTTAAATAGATGTTAAGGCTTTTTTAGTGTCTTGCATATTCTAGATACTAATCCCTATTGCAATATTAGCTGCCAAGATATTTTGCTGTTTTAAACACTATCCCCTCACTCATTCTTGTTTATTTTGTAGAAGCTTTTTAATTGAGTCTAGTCCTATTTGTTGATTCTCACTATTTTTTCCTGTGCTTTAGGTGCCTATTCACTGTCTAGAATTTGAATCTTAAAGAGATTGGTTGGTTGTGTTCTAACACTACCATTTTCCCAGAAGTCACAAGGTCCATGTTTTAAAATTTTTATTTTGAGAACTAGTTCAAATTTGTCTCCAGCAATATAAGATATTTGAACTAATTAAAAACAAATATATCTTTGTATCTCCAAAAACAATTTTAGGATTCAAAAAGCCAAAATCTAAATGAAGGCGTTTGAACCTCTAACTTTCTCCAGAAAAATCTCAGTCATCAAGTCAGGGTCAGAGTTTACTAAATCTACATCAGACATTTGCAGGGGCGAATTCCAAGTTAAGGAAAACAGCTTGTCCTAGGATCAGGGAGGGAAACATACTGGGGACTCTGGGATCCTATCCAAGAAGTCTCCCCAGTGCTTGTGGTTTTTGTTTCCCTGTTTCTTCTAGAAGCTTAAGATCTTTAAATTTTAATTCTGGTTATTTTATTCATCTTGAAGTTATATAGGTCGATAATATAGAAGGATCCCTTTTAGTCTCTGACAGTTGGATATCCAGTTTTATGGCACCATTTTTTAAAGAAGTTGTCCTTTCTACTGCATAAACTTTTGACCTTTTTGTGAAGAATCAGCCTTCTATAGCTGTGTGGATTTACTTTGTGTCCTCTATTTTATTCTGTGTGATTATTTTTATGTCAGTACCCTGCTGTTTTGTTCCGGAGTCTGTGTAACATATAATTAATTGGTAATCGTGATACCTTCTGCATTGTTTTCTTCCTCGGGACTTTTTGACTATTCTAAGTATCCATGAACAGGGAATATCTTTTCATTTTCTGAAATTCTCTTTGCTTTCCTTTTTCAGTGTAATGTAGTTTTCACTGTATAGATCTTTTACATCCTTTGTTAGATTGATTCCTAAGTATTTCATATTTTGATCCTATATTTAAGTGTGTAGTTTACCTTATTCCTCTCTCAGTAAGATTGCTGTTTGTGTACAGGAAAGTTATTGATGTTTGAGTGTTGACCTTGTATCCAGCAACATTACTCAATTTGGTTATTATGTCTAGGGGACTTTCAATGGAATTTTGGGAGTGTTTTATGCATAGTATGATATCATCTGTAAATAATGATAATTTAAATTTTTCCTTTCCTATGTTTATTCCTTGTATTTCTCTTTCTTGTTTAATTGCATTTTTTAGTGTTTCTGGGCCTATATTGAATGGGAGTGATGATAATGGACATCCTTGTCTTGTTTCTGATTTTAGATTGCAAGTTTCCACCTTTTGTCCATTTAGTTAGATGTTGGCTGTCGGTTTTCATATATGGGTTTATCAGATTGATGTAGAGACCACTTATTCCAATTTTCTTTAGACTTTTTATCATGAATGAATGATGGATTTTGTCAAAAGCTTTTTCTTTATCTGTTGAGATAACCATGCTTTCCTTGTCCTTGGCTCTGTAGATATAGTGTGTGATGTTTATTGATATTCTTGGTTTTGTCTTACCATATGAATTCTAGAATGTTTTTCTACTTCTTTTTAAAATGTTATTGCTGTTTTTATAGAGATTATACTGAGTCTGTAGATTGCATGGGAGATGCACTTCTGATAAAATGTTATCTCTGCTATTAAATCATATAGGAGGCCTTTTCATTTTCTACTTAAATTTTTCTCTTAAATGTTCTGTAATGTTTATTTTAAAGCACATTTCACTATTTTGAATGTGTTGATTCCTATATATTTCATTAGTTTTATTTTGAAGCTGTTGTGAATGGAATAATTTCTCCGTGTTTTATCCTGTACATTTTTTTATTTCTATACATAATATTATTGATTATTTTTAGGTTGCATTGCAGCATTAGTTATTCCTTCTGAGAAGCTTGGTGTAGGCCAGGATCCACAAAATTGTGCTTTCTCCTCAAAGTTTAAATACTCCTTCATGTGAGTAAATTTATAAATGAGTTTGCATGTGTGTTTTGTGTGCATTGTGAATAGCCCATGTGATAGCTGTAAACTCATGACAGAAATATGGGGAGAGGTGAAAAGATAACAAATAGAAAACAGTGACTTGTATTTAAGCAGAGCTAGAGTTGAAACCAAAGCAGAACAAAGAAACAAGAAAAAGAAGACTTTTGGCAAATATTTTTGATGAGCATAGATTCAAACTCTTTAATGAAAACTTAAGCAATCAACACATTTAAAAAATCATACACAGTGATCAAATTAGCTTCATTCAAGGAATGTGAGGGAGAGTTAAAAATGAGAAATCCATAAATATAGTATAGCATGGAAGTGCAATCAAGGATAAATTCACATGATCATAGTAATGCAGGAAAAGCCTTCTACAAAAGTAAACATCCCTGTATAATACAGAAAAAGTCCTTAAGAAACTAGGATTCTGTGTATCATTCTTCCAAGTAAGACGTGTAAGCCAATCCAGAACCATTATCATGCTGAGTGGAAAAAACAAGTAAGAAGGCAGAAATGTTCACTCTCACCACTGATGCTCAGTGAGGCATTTGAAATTTTAGCTAGAGAAGTTTAACAAGAGAAAAAAAAAAGAGATATAAATAAAAAATTAGAAACAAATAATCCTTACTTGCAAATTGTATCATTCTATAAGAAGATCCAGGGGTCATCTACATTCTGGGGCCCTTCTGTCTATCTTAGGCAGAAACCATCTATTTTTCAATAAATTCTTATATTCTTAACCTGCATCATCACAGAATTCACTCCTCAACTTTAGACAACATGAACATGATATGTTGCACATCTAGTAGGTTGGAACTTATAATATATCCCTTATATTATTTGGATGTAGATATGTCATCCCTATATCATACACCCTTTTTCATTTGGACTTCTTCAACTGAAGTAACTGGACAGAGGAAACAGTTTGCACTTGTTTCAGCATTTCAGGAATGTGACTCACTTAGGTAATCAAAATCTTTATACTTTATATTTTATGTTGTGTTAAATTGCTTAGTGGCTTGTTAAAATGATGATACATTTAAATTGAAAACATGAGAACCTAAAATTATTTCACTAATGATACATTTTATTCTTATTTTGCATATGTTGTATTTCAATTTAGTTGCAAAACTTATTAGCATTCCTTGTTTGACCTGACTGCTGTGGTTTGAAATATCAGACAATAGAACTAATGAAAAATATTCTTAGAGTGTCCCCTAGTGGGTTTTGACATGACATACTGTAAAATGGTCTTTTTAGGAAATCTAGTTCACATTTAGAAAATGTACATATCTATTAGTAAATCACCAGTTAAAAAAAGATAAGTTTGTGGTCATTCTTCAGAATCTTCAGAATAAGTTTTATGGAGAAAAAATTGTCTGATGCTTCTCTACATTCTAGAGAAAATGTTGAATGTGATTTGCTTCAGTTTCCTTTGTGGTCTGATCTTCCACTGGAGAGGAAACAATTTTTTCTGTTCTTTCCCATTCACCTTTGTAGTTCCCTTATTTAGAAGTATGTAAGGTTAGAGAGAAAGAACTCTAAGCTTCACTAAACTTCTAGTATGCAATAACTGGGTGAAGTCTGTAGAAAATGAGCACTGGCTAGTGCTGAAGACATTAAATGAGGAATTCATACCAAGTCTCTTGGTCAGATAAGACTTATGAGACTTTGGGATTGTGCCCTTGCAGAAGCATATACATAAAAGCTTAGTGTTCTGTTCCAGTTACTCTTCTTTGGGAGACAGAACATTAGAACCCACAGAAAAAACCACTTTCTGGGTGAAACAAGAAGGAGCTATTTCCCAAACACTGCACTTAAGGGACCAAAACATTTAGTTTAAGAGAGAATTCCTAGCTCCTGCCTCTCTCACCCACTCATTCCTATGCCTGATTCTCCTCATTAATGTGTGTAGAAAAAATACTTTGCTTAATAGGTTGTATACTAAATGTTGGCCAGACATACAGATGGATTCCCTTCCAGAGACAGATCTCTGGTTGTGTGAATCAGTAGAAAATGAGAGAGCAAATGAGGAGTCATGGTCAAGGCAACTCTGGCATATACTTCAAGTTTCTTCTGTAGAAACTGACTCCTGACAGCCTGATTGGGTAACAAGCAGAAAAGTATCCACTTGCCTATCAGTCATTTCCCAGACAGTCACCCTTTCAATTATCATCTGGAATCTTCTGTCTCAGTACGACCATAAATGAAGTAGTTAAGGAGCTTTCTTTAAGCCTCCATTGAGAGTTGAGGTATATGTTCAGACTTTTTCTCTGTCTGTTAAGAAGTTAGCAACACTGCCTAAGTCTTTCTCCAACTTGTTGGGAATTAATGTTAGAACCAGTTTGTCATTAGATTTTCCCCTCCTTTAGAAAGTTAGGCTGATGCAGCTTTCAACAACTGTCTTTCATGGAAAATCAGCGATCAGAGAAATGATTTACATTTGTGCCTTGAATATGCTAAATAGAATAAGATGGAGTTTTCAGGCAGTTTTTCTCTTTTGTCTACATGTACAAGACTGATAGATGTGACTTTAATGACATGTGAATTGTGGTTGCTAAGTGATGGGTATAAATTTTATCTGTGAGCTTCAAGATGTAGAAATTTTAGAATGAACATTAAAAAAAACATATTATTGTCCTACTGCTAAGAAATGTTGTGCAGTTATTTATATATATAATAGGAGGATTTGGAGAATTCTTTGTCCTAGGGCCCAGGATGGGATTGTTCTCTGAACCATTATATTTCACTGTGTCTCTAAATGTGATCCCTTTTTGCAGGCTGAAGAATGCTCATTCTATTTTGAACTCACTCTACATTTCCCCTCACTCATTTTGTAAGCAGGAGAATGTTAATCAATGCTTCTTTCTTTAAACAGGATGTTACATTTAAGATCAATTGTAACTTGTGCTTTTAAAAATCATGTGCTAAACTGTTCACATTACTAGGGAAGAAAGTCTCACAAGCTGGTAAAACATAGCCGGTGTGATCTGGCCTCATTCCTTTCAAGATGGCCACCATTTGGGATGGAGTCTGTCTACTGAGAGGATGTCTTTGGGATATAGAAGTAGAAATTTTAAAAAAGGGATGTCATTTATTTCTCTTGTATTGATGAGAATGTCACTGTCAAAATCTCAACACTTCAGAATATATTCTTAAGCACTAGAGAATGTTCAACTCTCACATATTATGAAGACCTGGTTTAATATTTTCTGTTAAGTTTAAGGTTAGAAATGATTAAAAAGTTGTCTGCACCTACACATGGCCCACCTATCCAATGGAGCCAAAATTCAATGAACAGAAAAGTATTCATTATGATGCTATTTTGCAAGTGGAATGATACTGAAAGAAAGAAGAAAATGATCAGAATTGCCTTATGTTCAGACTTTGTTTACATTAAGAAATAATCCCCACTTATGTTCAAATGTAAATGTAAGTCACACCAGACCTCTCTGGACCTTAAGGCACCTGCTGTTACTGAAAACGAGGACAAAGCAATATAAATCAAAGTTGTATCCACTATGAGTAAGTCTGAAGCTGTCTGTATCTGTTATATGGGTCCAGAGAGTAAAATTTCTAGGCCAGTTATAATCAAAGCCTCCCCAGTGTATTGAAGCTTACCTGATTTTGTTTAAGATCCTTAAGAAAATTGTCCCTTACAAAAGTAAATGGGGACTTTAGAACTACCTGCATACATACCTCTTTTTCTCTCAGTGAACAAAAACAGGTCAAACAAGATCTAGGAAAGAGGGGCCCGCCCTGCCACCAGGGAATATAGTGGAAGACTGCATAAGGCCTAGGCTACCTAGAACCTCCCCTGTGGGCCCACTCTGCCACTGGGAACATAGTAGAAGCCTGCATCAGGCATAAACTGCCTGGACCTCCCCAGAGGGCCCACCCTGCCACCAGGAACATCAAGGAAGCCCACATCAGGTGTAGGCTGCCTGGAACCTCCCCTGTAGGCCCAGCCTGCCACCAGGATCATAGCAGGGGCCTGCATCAGGCATAGGCTGCCTGGAACCTCCCCCATGGGCCAACCCTGCCACCAGGAACATAACAGAAGCCTGCATCAGGCGTAAACTGCCTGGAACCTCCCCCAAGGGACCACCCTACAACAGGGAACTTAGTGGGCTGTCCTCCCACCTGGAACATCACAAGACCTCAGCAGGCTCCAGTTAGTGTGAAAAAATTTGGAACTTTACTCCCAGGCAGGGAACCTTGGACTACAGCAGATTAACTGTATCAGTGTGGTGAGTATACCCCTAAAATAGAGGTGTACAGGAGCTAAATAGGGCCAGGAGTAAAACCCCATCCAACTAACTGTAAGACTTTGGTGAGTCTGAAAAGAGTGTGTGTGATCCCCTCCTACACATAGAAAACATCAGGCAGAGTGAAAATGACAAAATGAAAAAGCAAAATGCAGTCTCGAACATATAGTTCACCAGAAGCAAGTATAGGAGACATTGAAATAGAGGACCCCAAAAGTAACAGACTGGGAATCTCTGAAGAGATAGCGAGTAAAATAAAAAAACAACTGCATCAGGCTATAGAGAAAATCAAATTAGATGTACACTCCCATGGAAAGATAGTAATAACAACTTTACTAAAAGAGTTATTGAATGCAGCTAAAGAAGGACTAGAGGAAAAAGTATATGATCATGGGAAACTGATTGAAACTTTGAATGAACAATATAGAAAACAAGCAGAATTCATGAAACCAACTCAAAGAGACATCCAAGAAACAAAAAATTCTATTGAAAGCATGCAAAACTGCCTAAAGGAAGCTGAGGATAGGATTTCAGACCTTGAGGACAGGATCACAGTTAGTGATCAGGAAAGGATAGAACTTTTAAAAATAACAAAGCAGCATGAAATGACAATCCAGAAGCTTCATGATGATGCCAAGAGCAACAATATAAGAATAATGGGCATTAGCGAAGATACAGGAGTCCA
>PVLA01019377.1:0-12391 GCA_004027455.1 Hydrochoerus hydrochaeris
AGGCCCATGGTGGAGTTTCCGGGGAGCTTACCCTGATACAGGCTTCCACTGAGTTCCTGGTGTCAGGGCGGGCCCATGGTGGAGGTTCTGGTCAGCCTACCCCTGATGCAGGCTTGTGCTGAGTTCCTGGTGGCAGAGCGGGCCCACGGTGGAGGTTCTGGGCAGCCTACCTCTGATGCAGGCCTCTGCTGAGTTCCTGGTGGCAGGGCAGGCCCTTGGTGGAGGTTCCAGGCAGCCTACCCCTAAGCCAGCCATCTTTTTTTATTTAAAGAAAAAAATGAAACAGAAATAGGGTAGAAATAATAGAAAATTTCAAAAACAAAACAAAACAAAAATAACAACCATTAAGAAATCACTAGTTAATAATTACATATTTTCCTCTGAGAAGTATTTGTTCATTACAAAGGTAAAGCCTACAATGTGGACATTTAAACAGTGAGACTGCAACTAGTTCTGTTCATCTATCCAACAAAAACTTAATAATATTTTTATCAATCCTATATGCTTAAACATACATACAGTTATATTCTTTAGAATGCTTTCTTTTCCTCTCTTTTTTCTTTACAATAAGTATAATCCAATCTCATAAACTGTTTAGAAGTTCTACAAATGTATGTCTCTACATGTATGCCTAGCTTTTCTGTATTAGGGGCAAAAACAAATCAAAACAAGTCAACAATATAAATTCCCAGAGAAACAAGAAATGAAAAGTACATATAAAAGCACAATACTAGGTGATCTACAGTAGTTACTATGATGTCTCTTGTTATTTTTAATAAAATTGTCTATATTTTCAGACATAGTATAATTAAATATAGCAGTACATAACACTGTTAATAAAAACCATACATTGGAGACATTATAGAACTTCAAAGGCAGTTAATAATCATACCAGAATGGGTATCCTGTTGAATCTTGTCATCTTCAGAGTGGTTGCCTCTACTCTCATACTTGATAGTATCAAGCATACCAAATTCGAATAAAATCAGTCAAGACAAAACAGTGATATAGCCAATTGTCTCTACCTCATCTCTGCTATGCTATTTTTCTGACATTGTTGTTTACTTTTCTCCTTTATTCCACTCTTTGTCCCTTTTATTGAGGCCTTTCTGCCATTGTTCCTGGAATCCTGGTGGTTTTCTTTTCTGTCTCTAGAATGTCCTTTAGTATTCTTTGTAGGGTTGGATTGGTGTTCATGAACTCCCCCAGTTCCTCTTTATTGTGGAAATATCTTGCTTCTCCATTAATTTTGAGAGACAGTTTTGCAGGATACATCAATCTGGATTGGAGGTTGTTTTCTTTCTGGGCTTGGAATATTTCCTTCCAAGCTCTTTTTGATTTGATAGTTTGATTGAGAAGTCTGCTGTGATTTTGATGAGTTTTCCTTTATAGGTAATCTGTTTCTTTTCTCTGACTGCTTTTAATATTCTGTTCTTGTGATGGATTTCTGGCATCCTGATTATTATATGTCTGGGTGTAGATCTGTTTTGGTTGTAGCTGGCTGGATTTCTGTATGCCTTATATATCTATCTGTTTCCTATGGTTGGGAAGTTTTCCTTAATTATTTCTGTGAATAGCCTTTTTATTTCATTTGTATTTGTCCCTGCATCTTCATTCACATTGTTTATTCTTAGGTAATAAATCTTCTTGTTGTCTTCTTGCCTTTGTATTGTTACTCCCTGGTTCCTTGTTATTTTTAAGAGATCCTTTCATGATCACAAATTGCAAATCTATCTTTAAGATTTGAAAGTCTGTCTTTACTTTCTGTTAAACCAGAAGTTTTGTCAGCTTTCAATGGAGTTTTTAATTTCCTGATATTCTCTTTGGTTCTGTTTTGTGTATTCTAGATTTTGTTTATATTTTTCATCAGCTGCTTCTTTCCTTTCTCTGGGTTCCTCCATTCTTTCATTTGTGTCTTCTTGAGGATTACCCAGCATTTATTTTATTAATCTTGTTATATCTTGCTTCACCTGAGGTAGAAATTCAGATTTACATTTGGGGATGAGGTCATGGAAGTATTTTTTTATTGCCGATGAGGCCATGTCTAATATTGCATGTTTTCTGCCCTCAACCTCCTCCGCATTTACCTCTTCTGGACTCACTTTCCCTGGTTCAGTGATTGGAGGTCTTTTGCTGTTTCTCTGTCTTGTCATGTTGAATCAAAATGAATCAGCATTTTCTGGTTTCTGGTTTCTTTCAGACGGTTGAGTGGTAGAGGTCTCTGGGCCTTTAGTATTGCTTTCAGTTTTTCTGCAGTGCACTGGCTAGGGAAGTGCTAATCCCCTCAGCCTGCTGCTGATCTGTGAGGCACATGCAAGGGTGATGGAGGCTGGCCTCTCCCCCTAGGTCAGTCAGCTACTGAGTTCTTCAGCTCATTTGTGTGTTCTCCGCAGATGTCACAGGTTTGGGACTGCCTCATCCCTGGCTATTGGGTCCCGACCAAGGACATGGCCCAGCCCAAGCAGATTCCACCAATTCTTTTTGGGCCCAGAGCTGCTGACTGTTTCTACCTTGGTCAAGCCTGTCCTGCCCAACTTTAAAATGTCATCTAGCTGGTCATCCCACCGGGGAATCCAGTTCCCATCACTCATCAAAGTCCATGCAGCTCAACTCGCCATTTCTACTGCCTGTTGCAGCACCTCCTCCTGCCAATTGTGAGTCACCTGACTCTAAGATGCATCACACACAGTGACCAGAGCATGCCAAGCTCCAGCCCTCCATCCATGCTTCTTTTTTTTTCTTTTTTCTCAGTTTCTTCCTTGGGTCATGAAAATTCCACTCCTTTTGTCTGGTCTTCTCCATGGTGTTAGATTTTAGCATCTGAATTGTTTTTTCCAGAGAGGGTCTCTATCATGCTATCCATCTGCCATCTTGTATATCTCTCCTCTCCATCCATTTTGAAAGACAGTTTTGCAGGGTATATCAGTTTGGGTTGGAAGTCATTTTCCTTTGGGATATAAGATACTTCATTCCATGTTCTTCCTGACTTCATTGTTTGTGTTGAGAAGTGTGCTGTGATTCTGATAGGTTTTCCTTTATAGGTGATCTGTCTTTTCTAATAGTTTTTAATATTCTGTTCTTTTTTTATTTAAAGAGAAAAAAAAGGAATAAGGTAGAAATATTGCAGAATTTCAAGAAAAGAAGGAAAATAGTAAGAAATTGCTAGTTGATACATTACATATTGTTTTTTTAGAAATAGTTATTCAAGTTACAGAATGAAAGCACACAAAGTGGACACTCAAGCAGTGAGAGTACAAACAGATCTGTTCAACAATCCAACAAGAACCTAGAAATATGTTCATTAATCCCACACATCTAAACATACATGCAGCTATATCTTTTATAGTGCTTCCTATTTCCTCTTTTTTTTACAATAGCAATTAGACATTTTTAAAATTTTATTTAAAGAGAAGAAAAAAACAAAACAGAAAAAAAGAAAAAAGTGAAGCAACAACACAGAAATCTAAAAGAAAGGAAGAAAAAGGAGAATGTGAAAAAGCCCCACTAAGAAATCAGTAATTTATAAATTACATACTGTCATCCTAGATGTAGTTGTTCAAGTTACAAAGTTAAAGGGTACATAGTAAATATTCAGTCAGACTACAAACAATTCTGCTCAAAGACCCAACAAAGATTCAGCAATATGGTCATCTATTTTACACACTCAAACATACATGCAGTTATATCCCTTAGAGCACTTTCTTTTCCTCTCTTTTTTGCAATAGCAATTACACATTTTTGTTTTATTACTCTTGTAGTTCTTATTTACTTTTTACCCTAGAGACACAACATATTTATAAATATGATTCTTATTCATTTCACTAATGAGTATAGTCTCAAGTTGTCTCCATTTACTTATGAAGGCCTCAAGATCATCCTTTTTTTATATCTGAGTAATATTGCATTGTATAAAAATGCCACATATTTTTAATCCACTCTGTAGTTGATGGGCATCTTGGTTGTTTCCAGGATTTAGCTATCACAAGCTGTGCTGCTATGAATGTGGGTGCACATATATCACTGTGATACTAACTTTTCAGTTCTTTGGGGAAAATACCCAGGAGGGGGATAGCTGGATTGAATGGAAATTCCAATCCTAGTCTTCTGAGAATTCTCCATATGGATTTCCATAATGGTTGCAACAGTCTACATTCCCACCAACAGTGGAGCAGTGTTCCTTTTTCTCTGCAGCCTCACCAACATTTGTTATCAGTTGATTTCTTGATGGCAGCTATTCTTTCCAGAGTAATGTGGAATCTCAATGCTGTTTTAATTTGCATTTCTTGAATGACCACTGATGGTGAACATTTCTTCATGTATTTATTTGTCATTTGTATATATTTCTCTGAGAACTGTGTGTTCATCTCAGATGCCCATTTTTGGAGAGGGTCTTTCAATTTGGGGGGATTGATGTTTTTCAATTCTTTATATATTCTGGACACAAGTCCTTTGTCTTAGGCATTGCTGGTTAAAATTTTTTCCCACTCTGTTGGTTTTCTTTTCACTCTGTTGGTGATTTCCTTTGAAGTGCAGAAACTTTCAATAATATGAGATCCCGTTTGTTGATTCTTTGAAGTGTTTCCCGTGCAGTTTGTGTTTTGTTCATGAATTCTCTGCCTACCCCTATGTCTCCAAGACTTCTACCTACCTTCTCTTCCATTAGATTTAGTGTTTCTGTTTTAATATTGACATCTTTGATCCATTTAGACTTTAGTTTTGTGCATGGTGATATGCATGGATCTAGTTTCAGTTTTTGGAATGTAGAGAGCCAATTTTTCCAACACCATTTATTAAAGAGACTATCTTTTTCCAGTGGACATATTTAGCTCCTTTGCCAAATATCAGGTGGCTGAGTGTCTTTGTAGTTGTGCTTGCATCTTCTAATCTGTTCCACTGATCCTCAGGTCTATTTCTTTGCCAGTACCAAGCTGACTTTATCACTGTGGCTTTATAGTACTGTTCCAAGTCAGGAATTGTGATGCCTCCTGCCTTGCCTTTGTTGCCTAGAATTGCCTTTGATGTTCTAGGTTTCTTCTGTTTCCAAATGAATTTTAGTAGTGTGTTCTCTAGATCTGTGAGGTATGTCAATGATATTTTGATTGGGATTGTGTTACATCTGTAAGTTTTGGGGGTATAGCCATTTTCACAATGTTGGTTCTTCCTAACCAAGAGCAAGGAATGTCCTTCCATTTTCTAATATTCTCCTCAATCTCCTTTTTTAGCCTATTCTAATTTTCAGCATATAGGTCTTTTACATTTTTGTGTGGTTGATTCCTATGTATTTCATTTTTTTACATGTTATTGTAAAGGGCGATATTTCCATAATTTTTCTCTCAGTGAGTTTTTGTTTGTGCACAGGAATACTATTGATTTTTCAGCATTGACTTTGTATCCAGCTACACTACTGAACTTGTTTATTACCTGTAGCAGTCTTTTAATGGAGTTTTTGGGTCTTCTATATAGAGTATCATATCATCTGCTAATAGTGATAATTTAACTTTTCCTTTCCTATCTTTACTCCTTTTAATTCTCTCTCTTGTCTGATTGCCCTGGCTGGTGTTTCCAGAACTATGTTGAAAAGGAGTGATGAGAGTGGACATTCTTTTCTTGTTCTTGATTTTAAAGTGAAACCTTTCAGCTTTTCTCCATTTAGTATAATGTTGGCTCTTGGTTTGTCATAGATGGCCTTTATAAGGTTGAGGTAGATGCCGTGTATTCTGAGTTTCTGAAGGGTTTTTATCATGAACATGTGTTGAACTTTGTCAAAAGCTTTTTCTGCATCTATTGAGATGACCATGTGGTTTTTGTTTTTGGCTCTGTTGATGTGGTGTATTATGTTTATTGATTTGCACATGTTAAAACATCCCTACATTCCTGGAATGAACACTACTTGGTCATGATGTATAATCTTCTTGATGATTTGCTGCATTCTATTTGCCAATATTCTGTTGAGAATCTTTGCATCAATGTTCATTAGTGAGACTGGCCTATAGTTCTCTTTTTTGGTTGCATCTTTCTCTGGTTTTGGTATCATAGTACTACTTGCCTCCAGGAATGATTTAGGGAGGATTGCTTTTTTCTCAATTTCATTGAAGAGTTTAAGGGGTACTGGCATCAAATCTTCTCTAAATTTCTTGTAGAATTCAGCCGTGAATCCATCAAGACCTGGACTTTTCTTTGTTGGTAAGTTTTTAATTACATTTTCATTTTTAATAGCTGATATTGGGTTGTTCAGAATTTCTATATCTTCTTGGTTGAGCTTTAGTAGCTCTTATGTTTCTAGAAATCTGTCCATTTCCTCTGTGTTTTCCACTCTACCGGAGTAGAAATTTTCAAAGTAGGTATTCCTGATCTTTTGAATTTCCATGGGATCTGTAGTAATTTCTCCCTTTCCAGTTCTTATTGCATGAATTTGTTTTTTTCTTTCTTTCTCTTGATAAATTTAGCTAGGGGTTTGTCAATTTTATTTATTCTCTCAAAAAACCAGCTCTTTGATTCATTAATTCTTTGTATGGTTTTTTTTATTTTCAATTGCATTGATTTCTGCTCTAATCTTTACAACTTCCTTTCTTCTATGAGCTTTGGATTTAGCTTGCTCTTCTTTTCCTTGAAGCTTGAGATGGAGCTTTAGGTTGTTTCTTTGTGCTCATTCTGTTTTCTTGATATGAAAGTTTATTGCTATACATTTCCCTATTAAGACTGCTTTCATTACATCCCACAGGTTACAATATGTTGTTTCTATATTTTCATTGAATTGTAGGTATTGCTTTTTTCTTCTTTAATTTCATTTGTAGCCCACTGGTTGTTCAAAAGGCTGTTATTTAATTTCCATATATTTATGTAGATTTTACAATTTCTTTTGCCATTCTAATTTCTAATTTCAGTGCACTATGATCAGAAATTATGCATGGTATGATTTCAATACCTTTGCATTTGCTTAAGAATGTTTTATGGGATAATATATGGCCTGTTTTGGAGAATGTCCCATGTGCAGCTGAGAAGAATGTGTATTCTGATGTGGTTGGGTGGAACACTCTGTAAACATCTACTAAGTCCAATTGCTCACAGTTATGATTCAGTTGTGTTTTTCTTTGCTGACTTTTGGTCTAGTTGATCTATCTCTTTGTGAAAATGGGCTGTTAAGATCTCTTGGTTTAATTATATTCTTGTGTATTTGGTTTTTCCTGTCCATTAGTATCTGTCTTATATAGTTGGGTGCTCCTGTATTTGGTGCATATATATTTATGATTGTTAGTTCTTCCTCTTGAATTTTACCACTAAGAAGTTTGTAGTGACCTTCTCTATCTCTTTTAGTCATTTTGAGTTTGAAGTTCACATTGTCTGCAGATAGAATAGCTACCCCTGCTTTTTTCTGGGTTCCTGTTGCATGGAATACTGTTTTCCATCCTTTGACTTTTAATGTATGTGTTTGCTTTTGGGTGAGATGTGTTTCTTGAATACAGCATATTGTGTGGTCCTGTTTCTTGATCCATTCTGTGAATATTTCTTTTTATGGGTTAATTGAGGCCATTTATATTTATGGACATCACTGATATGTACTGGCTCGACTTTGCCATGTTATGTTCCAGTTGTTTCTTTCTGCTTTTCCTCTTATTTAATTACTTATCCTACCTGGATGTTTCTTTCTATTGTTGTTTTGGGGATTGTAGTCATCTTTATCTCTGTATAGTATGTCTTTCAGTACTCTTTCTAGGGTTGGTTTGGTGGACATGAGTTTCTTTAGTTGTTCTTTGTCATGGAAGTATCTTGTTTCTCCATTCAATTTGAATGAAAGTTTTGCTGGGTACATCAGTCTGGGTTGAAGGTTGTTTTCTTTCAGGGCTTGAAATACCTAGCTCCAAGCTCTTCTTGACTTGAGGGTTTGTGCTGAAAAGTCTGCCGTGATTCTAAAGGGCTTTCTCTGATAGGTGAGTTGTGTCTTTTCTCTGGCAGCTTTTAATATTCTGTTTTTATGCTGTATGTCTGAGATCTTAATTATTATGTGTCTGGGTGTGGATTTATGTTGATTGTGACTGTTGGTGTTCTCTATGCCTCACTTATCTGCATATCAGATTCTTTCCCCATGTTTGGGAAATTTTCTGCTATTATTTCTGTAAATACTTTACATATGTCATTTGCCTGGACTCCTGTATCTTCGCTAATGCCCATTATTCTTATATTGTTGCTCTTGGCATCATCATGAAGCTTCTGGATTTTCATTTCATGCTGCTTTGCTATTTTTAAAAGTTCTGTCCTTTCCTGATCACTAACTGATCCTGTCCTCAAGGTCCGAAATCCTATCCTCAGCTTCCTTTAGATGGTTTTTCATGCTTTCAACAGAATTTTTTGTTTCTTGGATGTCTCTTTGAGCTTCTTTCATGAATTCTGCTTGTTTTCTATATTGTTCATTCAACGTTTCAATCAGTTTCCCATGCTCATGTACTTTTTTCTCTAGTTCTTCTTTAGCTGCATTCAACAACTCCTTTACTAAAGTTGTTATTTCTATCTTTCCATGGGAGAGTACTTCTAATTTGATTTCCTCTATAGCCTGATGCAGTTGCTTTTTTATTTCACTGGCGATTTTTTCAGAGATTCCCAGTGTGTTACTTTTGGGGTCCTCTGTTTCAATGTTTCCTATACTTGCTTCTGGTGAATTACATGTTTGAGACTGCATTTTGCTTTTTCATTTTGTCATTTTCACTCTGCCTGGTGTTTTCTATGTGTAGGAGGGGATCACATACACTCTTTTCAGACACACCAAAGTCTTACGTTTAGTTGTAGGGGGTTTTCCTCCTGGCACTATACCTACCCCTGTACACCTCTTTTTTAGGGCTATACTCACCACATTGAAACAGTCAATCTGATGTAGTCTAAAGTTCGCCACCTGGGAGCAAAGTTCCAAATTTTCTCACACTAACTGGATCCTGCTGAGATCTTCTGATGTTCCAGGTGGTAGGGCGTGCCCATCTGTAGTATTCCAGGGCAGTTTTCAGTCTTTGGTGGGCCTCCTCTATGTTCCAGGTGGCAGGGCAGGCCCACAGGGGAGGTCCGGGGTAGCCTACCCCTGAGGCGGGCTTGTGCTGAGTTCCCGGTGGCAGGGCAGGCCCTCATTGGAGGTCCCGGGCAGCTTACCCTGATGTGGGCTTCTGCCAATTTCCTGGTGGCAGGGTGGGCCCATGGGGAGGTTCTGGGCCGCTTACCCCTGATGCAGGCTTCCGTTGAGTTCCCGCTGGTAGGGCAGTCCCACGGGGGAGGTTCTGGGCAGCTTACCCCAGATACAGGCTTCCACTGAGTTCCTGGTGGCAGGGTGTGCCCACGGTGGATAATATTCTGTTCTTATGTTAGATTTCTGGGATGGTGATTATTATATGTATGGGTGTAGTTTTATTTTTGTTATTTCTGTTTGGAGTTCTGTATGCTTCACTAATCCATATGTCAGTTTCCATCCTCATGTTTATGAAATTTGCAGTTATTACTTCTGTAAATAGCCTCTTGATATCATTTGTGTTGTCCCCTTGTTTTTCATGTATCCCTATTAATCTTATTTTTTGTTCTTTGCATCATCTTGCAACTGTTGAATTGTTATTTTCTGATTTCTTGTTATTTTTTTATTTAAAGAGAAAAAAACAGGAAAAAGGTAGAAATATTACATAATTTCAAGGAAAGAAGATAAACAGTAAGAAATCACTAGTTGATAAATTACGTATTGTTCTTTTAGAAATAGTTATTCAAGTTACAGAATTAAAGCACACAAAGTGGACAGTCAAGCAGTGAGAATACAAACAGGTCTGTTCAACAATCCAACAATTTCTTGTTATTTTTAAAAGATCTTTCCTTTCCTATTCACCAGCTGCAATCTTATCTTCGAGGTCTGAAATTCTATCTTCACTTTCATTGAGGCAGTTTTGGCAACTTCAGTAGAATTTTTGATTTCTTGTGCATCTCTTTGAATCTGCTTCATGTATTGTTTGTTTCTTTTACTGTTCATTCAGGGGTTCTATCTGTTTGCTTTGTTCCTCTAATTTTTTAACTGTGTCTTCTTTAGATGTGTTTAGTACTTTTTTTCACTACTTTTATCATTTCTTCTTTTACCTGGGAGATTATTTATGATTTGAGTTCCTTCATAGCTTCCTAGACTTTTTTCTTTATTTCAGTTGATATCATTTAGGCATTTCAGGTGTATGGCTTATATTTTCTTCTGTGTACATGGCTCCTAGGATTTCTTGGGATGAGCTGGAGGTTTGAGATTGCATTTTTTTTTGTTTTGTCATTTTCCTATATTTCTGTGTTTCAAGTGATATTCTAATGCTTCCCCCACGCATGTTGGAAATCATGTCCTGTGCTCTTGGCTCCTGGGACTCATTGAAGGTCACTAAGCAAGCTCCAGTCAGGTCCACAGGACCTCCCAATCCATATCCAGTGTTTTAGGAAGGTAGGCATGCACTTAACTACTGGGAGCAGTTAAGTTTAAGTTAAACTTAAACTCTACCCAGGCCAGTGCCGGCATGCTGGAATTGACTTTGCGTGGTCTTTGCTCCCAGGATTGAAAGAAGGTCACTGGGTGTGGTCCACTCAGGCCTGAGAAACCTCCTGAGCTTATTCAAATGTTTTAGGGAGCTTGGTGTGCACTTAAATGCTGGGAGTGATGGTCTTAAACTCTCTTGGGGCCAGCAACAGCATGCTGGTATTCCGCTTGTGTGGCCTTGGCTCCCTGGCATGGCCTTGGCTCCCTTGTATGGCCTTTGGTCCCTGACTTGAAAGAATTGTATCTGGGCATGGTCTAGTCAGGCCCATGAAACCTCCTGATCTTATTCCAGTCTTTTAGGGAGCTTGGCAAGCACATAATCACTCGGTATGGTGGTCTTAAACTCTCTCCAGGCAGTGCCAGTGGGCTGGAACTCACCTTGCATGGCGAGCCTAGTCCAGTGTTTAGGGAGCTGGGCGGGCACCCAACGGCTGGGAGTGATGGTCTTAAACTCTCCCCAGGCCAGCACCAGTGTGCTGACAATCCCCTCGTGTGGCATTGACTCCCTTGCACAGCCTTGGCTCCCTCGCTTGGCCTTTGGTTCCCGGCTTTGTAAATCAGACTTGCACGCATAAACATATTGTCTCCCTAATGTAAGAAACTAAAAGAATAAATAAGACCCAAAATGAACAATACATATTGTGAAAGAGAAAGAAATTGCTCAAAAGGAAAGAAAATGGTTGGGTGAAAGGAGAAAAGAAGGAAGGGAAAGAAAAGTAACTAAAATAGTTATACTACTGATTTCTTTTAGTTCATTAAAAAAGATTTGTACTTATATTGTTTGATCAATTATGCATCCCTACACATTATAATCTGAGCAACTATTTTGAAGATAACCATACTCAATAGATTAACTATTGTTGATTTCCTGTTATGTTGTTTCAAAGATCTGTATCCCTGTTTTATTGATTTTTTTCTCTTTAAAATAAAAATTTGCCTTTAGTATTTCTTGGAGGGTAAAATAAATAGCTAAATAGCTAAATAGCTATATATATCTTCTCCTCTCATGTTCATCTGGTGGTATCTTAGTTTCTCCTATGTTTTTCTGTGCACAGAATTCATGGTTGAATCTTTGTTTCCCCAAGTTGAATGTGTCATCTTGTTGCTTCCTGGGTTCTAGATTTCTATCAAGATAGTAACTAAATCAAATCATGTCTTCATATTTTATTTTGTGGGGTTATTGCAGAACTTTCCAAATTGGTTTGTTTTTGTTCTTTTTCCTCTTGGATTGATTCAGAATGGTAGCCCCTGCAATCCTGTTAAAAATACACATTATTTTACTGTTCAACCCTCCAGATACTTTCCATCTTACTCAGTGTGAAAGTCATAGTTTTCCAGTGGTCTGCATTACAGGTAGAAATGACTCAGTCTCATGGCTCAATATCTATCAGATCTAAGCCCTTCCCTCCCAGTTTCTCTGACTCTTTACAGTGACTTCCTTGCACCATCAGGGCTTTTGCATATCTGAATTGTGGACAGAGGTTTATACTGGCAATAAACTTTTTTTTGTGGTCTTAACTATCTTATGATCTAGATTCTTCTTTCAGAAATGAGGAAGACCCTACCAGCACAAATAATATGATATAAATAATAAATATAAACAAATAAAGAATACGTCATGTTGAATAAGACTTGATACTTCACTTCAGCACTATACATATGCATAGTCTGTGAAGCAGCTTCACAGTTTTGTCACATATAGGGAGTCATTTCATTAAAGTTAAAAAAGAAATTTGCTTTCCCTCCTCTCCTTCTCTTTCCTAAACTTTACAGCTTCTTTATTTTTTCTTTTTTCTCTGCTTCCTTCCCCTCTTCCCTTTTCTTGCATTCCTTTCCCTTTCCTTCTTTTCTTCCTTCCTTCCTTCC
>PVLA01019378.1:0-12391 GCA_004027455.1 Hydrochoerus hydrochaeris
ATAGTTGTTCAAGTTACAAAATTAAAGCATACAAAGTAGATAGTCAAAAAGTGAGACTGTAAACAGCTACACATACATGAGTCTTTACATGTATTTCTATTCTTTCTGTATTAGAGGGAAAAGCAAAACTTAGTAAGACAAAACAAAACAAATTCCTATAAAAATATGAAACCAAAAAGTCATATAAAACCACAGTATAAGGTGATCTACAATAATTGCTGTGTTGTTTCTTATTATCTTCAATAGAATGACTACATCATCAGGCATAAATGAATATAGAAGTATGATTGAATATAGCAGTACATAACAATATTAGTAAAAATAAAATATTGTAGACAGTATAAAACTTCAAAGGCAGGTAATAATCAAACCTGAGTGGACATTCTAGTGAATCTTGTCATCTTAAGTTCAGTTGCCTGTACTCTCAGACTTGATACTATGAATCATAACAGCTTTGAATAAAATCTATCAATACAAAACAGTGATCCAACAAACCAGATTCAATTACAATCAGTCATGGTAAAACAGTGTAGGTTTTACAGAGCTTTAGATTGACTTAATAGGAAATTAAGGATGATTACTGTACTATATCCTTTTATTTTCAGGATTGCTGTTTGTACCCTCAAATCTAGTACATGTAGAATGACTGGAACAGAATATAATACATATAAGCAGAGTAGTGTGAGTAATGTGGGTTTTAAATCCTGGTGCACTATTAAAAATATAGTATATCAAGGCCATCTATGTTAGAGATTCTAGCCATCCTTCTCTGCCTCATTTCTGCTATGTTATTTTTCTGCCTGTTTGTCTATTTTTCTCCTTCATTCTACTGCCTGACCCACTCATTGAGGCCTTTCAGTCACTGTTCCTAAAATACTGGTATTTTTTTTCTCTCTCTCTAGAATGTCCTTCAGTATTCTCTGTAGTGTTGGATTGGTGGTCACAAACTCCCCCAGTTCCTCTTTGTCATGGAAGCATCTTGTTTCTCCATTAATTTCTAGTGACAGTTTTGCAGCATACATCATTCTGGGCTAGGGGTTATTTTCTTTCAGGGCTTGGAATATTTTGCTCCAAGCTCTTCTTGATCTGATGGTCTGTGTCAAGAAGTCAGCCTTGATCCTGATGGGCTTACCTTTATAGGTAATCTGTTTATTTTTTCTGATGGCTTTTAATATTCTGTTTTTATATTGAATTTCTGGTATCTTGATTATTATATGTCTGGGTATAGATCTGTTTTGGTTGTAGGTGGCTGGAGTTCTGTATGCCTCACATAACTGAATGCCATTTTCTTTTCCCATGACTGGGAAGTTTTCCTAAATTATTTCCATGAATAGCCATTGTAATTTGCCTGTATGTATTCCTGCTACTTTGTTCACATTTCTTATTCTTAAATTATGGATTCTCTTGTCATTGTCTAGCCTTTGTGTTGCTACTGCCTTTTTCCTTTTTTTTAAAGAGATCTTTCCTTTCATGATCGCACATTGCAAGCTTGTCTTCAAGTTTTGATAGTCTATCCTTAGTTTCTTTTAAGGCATTTTGCCAGCTTTCAATGGAGTTTTTAATTTCCTGGTAGTCTCTTTGAATCTGCTTCATGTATTCTATATTTTCTTTATATTCTTTATCAAATGTTTCTCTCCTTTTTTTGTGTTCCTCCCTTCTTCCATCTGTATCTTCCTGAGAGATGCTCCCTGAGAGCATTTCTTTTATTACTCTACTCATATCTTGCTTTACCTGATTTAATATTTCAGTTTTGAGCTCATCTACAAGGTCCCGAAGGTATCTTTTAGTGTCCATTGAAGCCATGTTTGCTGTTGCATGTTTGCTGCCCTCAGTCTCCCTTGTTTTTCCCTCTCCTGGATCAGGGTTCTCAGGGTTCTGGGCAGAGGGCCTCCTCCTGCCTTTCTCTCTTGCCATGGTCCTGGCTTCCTCCACACAGGTTACAGTGTAGGTCCCAGCCCCCTTCCCTGTTGGCCACATTTCCTCCGAAGCACACTGGTGAGGGACCTCCGCCCTCTCCTGGCTGCTCTTACCACTGAAGTGCAAGCAGTGGCTGCCTATGTCTGCCTCTCCCCACTGGGCCAACCAAACTCCCGAGGCCTTCCCCTGGTTAGTGCTTGCAAGGCACAGGGAATTGATTTGGCATGGCTCATTGGGTCCCAGCCAAGGGTGTCACCCAGTCCAAGCAAATACCATGAATCTGCTTTGGGGAGGGAAGAACCAACTGAAGTCATTGTTGCTCCCAGTTCAGGCTCCTCCTGCCAGATACCAACATGTTGCCCATTTGATTGCGCCCTTCCCATGGCGGGGGTCCCAATCCCAGCACTGACCATGGATTAATGAAGGTCCCTTTGATGGCTCCACTCTCCATTGGGCTCACCAACCCCAACTTCAGTGCTGTTGTGCTTCCTGTGAGTGGCTGCAGGAACAAGTTTGGGTGGCTCTGCCAGCCACTGCATTTTCAGACCTTTGCAAACTTGGCAGGTCACTGCGAATGAAAACATTGTGTCCTGTAATTTCTAGCTGTTTCAGTTGTAGTCCCTATATATTTGATGAGCTTTTTTATGTTTTAATTTCTTCCCGTGTGAAGAGGATACTTCTCCTTTTGTCTGGGTCTCTCCAGGGTGTTTTATTCTGGCGCATGAGTTATTTCTCCTGGGAGGTTCTGTATTTTGTTGCTCACTGATCAGCCATCTTGTCTTCTTCTCAGAATGCTCTTTTTGAAGAGATTAATCTGAAAAAGAACTGTCAGGCAAGGGTGAGGAAGCCAGAGCCATGAAAGCTGGGATAACCAAGCAACACCCTCCTCCAACAAATTGCAAAGGAGACATGGGGTGGTTGCCTAAATTAAAACAATCAGTTAGTTTATAAAGGTCTGTAAATAATAGGGGCTATGGCATAAACTTCATATCTGGATTATATGTGTTAATAAAGGAAGCATGTATGGTGGAATCATATTCCAGTTAATTCCATAAGGTATAACTTTTATTATATCAGAAGTAAGTGTCAATTTACACCCATAATCTTCTCTTATTTACAATTGAATTTTCAGCTCATACTCAGTAAAGATTTTGTAGAATTTTAGAAAAAGTAAATTAATTATAATAAATAGTGGGTCATTCATGTAAGCAAAATTTTCTCTCAATCATTGAAGTTAAGTATAAACTTTGATATCTTAATAGTTAAAAACTGTACAATGAGTAGAAGAAACATCACACATTTGTCTGACTTCATCCTCCTGGGGCTGGCAGATTCTGAAGTGATGCAGCTTGTCCTTTTCCTGCTCCTCCTCCTCATCTACCTGGTCACAGTACTGGGGAACACAAGGATGATACTAATCATTCTCCTGGATCCCCAACTTCAAACCCCATGTACTTTTTTCTTGCTCATAATATATTAAGGTCACCTAACATAATATATAAAACAATTTTTGTTTTTCAGTGTTGAGTATTGAACTTAGGTCATGGAAAACAATAAACATGCACAACAACATAGGCTGAATGTCCAGCCCTTATTAAACAACCTGCAACATAAAAGGTCTTAAATAATATTGTTCAATTATTCCTAACTGTCTGGGCATGGTGGTACATGTCTGTAATCCCAACACTCAGAAGGCTGAAGCAGTAGAATTATTGTGAGTTCAAGACCAGACTGGGATGCAAAGTGAGCTCAAAGCTAGCCTGAAATGAATAGCAAGACCCAGTCTCAAAAAAAAGTAATTGAATTTAAAATTTACAATATTTGTCACATTTCATTTTTCACTTTTACATGTGTCATTGTTTTATCTACATAGACTCAACTTTATAATTAACCTTCCCTGAATGCTTTCATAACATAGCCAGTGTTTTCTTAAAATTATTATTGTTAAAAATAATGTATTTATTAACTATTATATCTTCACACTTTACTTATCTATTGCCTATTTAATAGATTATTTTGTAGTGCCCTGGTATTGCTATATACTTTTATTCATTCTATTTTTGTAAATATTTATGCTTATATTAGTTCTGTTTTTTAATTTTCAAATTTGTAATTATTTCTTAGTCTGCAGAACTCTACTGATGATCCTCTTGTAAGATTCTAAGTATCTTATTTTGAGTGTGAATACATGTGGTCATGTGTATGCCACTGTATCTCCAGGACTATACTGAATACCTTTCATAACCTCCATCTACCTAGTGTAAATTCTAAAATTCATGCATGTTGTTTATCATATGGAATTGAATTCTTATTCAAATGACTGTCAGTGCCTTTAGACAAGCATGTGCATTTGAACAAGTTGCAAATAAGGCAGGATTTCCTGATTTTGGATTCTGACTAGGATAATATATTGAAGTACAATTAAAATATAGGAAAGTAATAAATTTTAATGTTGAAGACAATATAAAATTAATTATTAGAGAAAGAATCACTGCATCTTTTGTAGGCAGTTTTGGAATTTTTTTCTAAATTATTGGTTATGAACACCTGTACATGCATATCTAACATAATCCTTGTCATTATTGTATACTCTTTGCTGAATAATTCATTCATTTTAAAGTTGAATGCCAAATAACCTAAATAATTTAAATCTGCAAAATGAACATGTATTCAGTATAAAAGCAAAATTTTGACCCTCATTGTATAGAGCTTTGAATCTGAAATGTGAATTTACCAATGAGAAATCAATGATCAACACTAGCTGTTAGGTACATTCCTGAGAAACATGCTAAAGCCTTGCCTTTCTGTTACATGGCAAAGAGTATCAACCAGCTTCTTTGCCATTCTGCTGTTGTCTTTAGGTTTGTAATGTTCTTTAAAAATAACTTATTGATTACCATGTTTGTGTCATTATTTATAAATTTTTAAGAAAAATGCTGCAAACTGAAGAACTAACAATGAATGTAGAATCTGTGGCTTTCCATAAATTTAGGTCAAGAAAATTAAATTTTTATTTTACCATTTTATCCCTACATTATATGATTGCATTTTGAAATTTCTGTTATTTTAAGTTTATTTTATAAAGTACAGTTTCATTTTTGAGGTAAACATATTTAAACTGGCATAGTGACTATTATATTGAGTTTTTATTCCAAGTATGTGACTGTTTAAATTATTTCTGTTTTAAATTTTGTGCCTATCTTATAAAAATAAACATAGTACTTTTGATGTCTAAAGTAAAATGCAACATCTCTATTTTAATGATTAAAATTCGTCAGAATTTTACCAATACAAAAATTTTAATAAATTTAATCAAGTAATTTACAATGTAATATGTTGTCCATATTTCTGAGACAAAGGCATGCATTGCCCTACATTAATATTATATAAAATTATTATTTATTGTTCTTTTTATATCTGTGTTACATAGATTGTTTAGTAGGCATTCTTGGTTGTTTGTCTTTGCAATGAAAATCAAGAATTTAATAAATATTTAAGAATCAGTGTTTTGTTTGGGCTCATCTCTTACATATAAAAGTGTTAAAATTTTATGTATTATTTGCCTTTTTCTATTTTCAGTGATGCATATAAATTAAATTTTTCTTACATTAATTTTCAAGTAGGTGTATCAGTTAGAAAATTTATACTTTTTTGTTTTATTAGCAGACCTGTCAGTAGAATCTATGACTTTGTAGACAACATAAATTGAACTGATTCTTAAATTTGAATTAAATTAGGGCTATTTTATTTCCTTTATTACATAGGGTGTGAAGCATTTATATCATGTTATTGAGTAAACTTACTAGCTGTAAGAAACAATTAAGCTATTTGCTTTTGTCCATTGATTTGCTATGTCACTACATGTCTTATATAAAAGAAGGTGTTTTTCTGAAACATATTAACATATCATGCCTTCTTTCTTGGTGTCAGGTCCATGTGCTATGTAACATAAATGTAACATTTTAGGGTCGGGTGTTTGGTTTAGCTGCATAAGTGCCTGGCTGGCAAGCACGAGGTCATGATTTTGATCCTTGGTACCAATAAATAAATAAATAAATAAATAAATAAATAAATAAATAAAAAATTTTAAAAACCTATAATTCAGAACAGAAAAATATGTACACCTGATTTGCCTCCTAATAATTAGTGGGCATGCATTAATACTGCTGTAATACTTTACTAAAACAGTAGTCTTTGGAAAGTGTATGTTTTTCATGGTTGTGTACAGTTGCTAATAGAAGAAAGTGTGTTCGGATGAGTTTTCAAGAAAAAGTATAAATTTATATATAGAAGATGAATTTGAAAAGGAAATAATAACATCAGATTGTGGGTGGTGACAGACAGGATAATTGTATTAAAAAACAGTTTTCAAAGTATAATAAACTACTCAGGAAAAAACATGTTCAGCATAAAAAGTGCACATGACTACAACCTGAAATTATTGGTGTTTCATACTTGTAGTGCTGTACTACAAGTATGACTGTTTAGGACAGGTTGTTTTTGGCAAGTAATTCTCCACTTTCTTGTTTTATCTCCAAATGTTAACTCCTTTCACATAGTTAAAAATAATTTCATCCAATCTGCTGTGCAAAATTTCAGTGTGAAGGATTAGGTGAGAATTTGTCTTTACAAAGGAAAATTCATTATAATGTTTTTATTAACAAGAATGCTTTTGTTAAAATAATTTAATTTATTTAGATAATTACTCTTAGTGCCTATTTCTTCTGAGGTTTCTTTAAAGAATATTGCTTTTCAATCACCACTTCATCAGCATAATATTTATAAAATATTTTACATTACATTATCATTTTTGTGATTAGTTGGTTATATCTTTATTTTATTCTTGCTATTTTATTTCATCTCTCCATGCAGTAATTAACTTTGATATCTAACAACCCATAATGTGTTAATGTCACCTAAAATGATATACAAAATAAATTTTTATTGGACACCAAGATTTCAAAGTAGCTAATTTTGCATACTTCCCTAAGGGATAAGTGGAGGATTGGGATTATGATATCACCTTTATGAGATTTCTTTTTAGTTGGGGATTTAGCTCAGCAGCATAAGTCCCTGCCTGGGAAGCTCAAGGTCGTGAATTCAATCCCTGGGACAAAAAAAGAGAAAGATTTCCCTTTAACACTTTTGGGATGAACCGACCTTTCCAACCCAGTAATATTAAATAAACTAAGAGTAAAAGATAAGAAAGCTCACTCCAGAGTAAGATCCTTCCTAGATAAAATTATCTCCAACCTCTTGAATCATTCCACGATTATTCATTGCCTGCAGGGTCATCTATTTAAATATTCTTCTCACCCTCCTATCATTGTGTATACCAATTGCATTGTATGCACCCAATAAATAGTGGCTGGCTGTCTTGCAGTATCTGTGTCTTGCCTGTCCTGAGATATTGACCTTCCAGGCACCCCCCATTGTAGAATATTAAATTTGTCTGTTTCTTATTTGATCCTTCCTTGTACCCCCATACAGGCAGTTGGGCACCTTGGCCAAGTCCTAAATAATTTTTCTCTTCAATGCTAGGGATTAAACATAAGTTGTAGAAAATGATTGGCAAGGAAAACACAGTAGCAGTCTACATTTCCAACCCTTATTAAGCAACTGGCATGATCTCTTGAATAACTGATCAATTTTTCTTAATATTTTGTCACTTTTTTCACAAATATTTTGTATGTGACTTAAACTAAATACAATACTGTAATTTTCCTTCAGTCCTTTAAAATAATTGAATTTAACATTTACAATATTTCTCACATGTCATTTTACATTTTTACATTTGTCATTTCTTCCACTGCATACATTCAAGTTTTCTACATTAACTATCCTTCCCAAGATCTATTGAACTGTTTAAACAATGGCTTCTTACATTTGTTTTTGTTGGTGTTGTTTATTTTTTTGTTTTTTGTTTTGTTTTGTTTTTTGGTACCTTAAATTGAACTCATGACAATTGAGCTTGCCAGACTGGTGATGTACCACTGAGCCACATCCCCAGTCCATGTTTCATTTCTTATTGTTAAAAAAATGGAGTGCCTATTATATCCTCACATTTTCCTGTTGATATAAGGGAATGAAACTCCCAGCTGACTAGATGTCTGATATGAGTTTGTGTTCTCTAAAATCAAAGAATGAATTTTAGGAACAATAAAGGTTAAAAGCAGAATATATTTATTGAATGAAAGAAAAATTTTATCTGAGAGAGAGACTGAAGGTGTCATAAGTAGGTTGTCAAGGACTCTATCTTTTCTAGGGATTTTTATAGAGTAAAATCATGAGGTGAGGCAAGTTTAAAGTGAGTAATACTGGGATCTCCCAAGGAAGATGGGCATGAGGTGGGACAGAACTATTATCAACCAATCAGATTAATTTTTCAAGTAGAAATGTGTAAATTAGGCATGAATGGGGAACCCAGTTGTGCAGCAAGTGAGCATTCTTATGGAACAGTACCTGCTACTATAGGGGGTTGGGATGGTGACTCCTGGCTTCTCATGGTGATCATATCTAATCCCTATTGTTTAGGGTGTGGTTGCATTTGTTTTTTTCCTTCTGTCTTAATATATGTCCCACAACAAGAGATGTGTCTCTACTCCAAGGTCACAACACATTTGATCCTCTGTGCTGGCTTGCTCCAGGGCCTAGCTGTGTCTGACTGCCTATACTATTTCTAACTAGCTCAGTTGTCTGTAACACAAGCAGGAGTGCATTTATTTGAAAAAGATGATTATATTAGTTATTCTTGTATATGTTTGACAGTGACAAGAGAAGACTTTGAAAATAATATAAATTTTTTAATTGAAGGTTCTCTAGTTTTCTCTACTTGTCATTGGCCTTAACTATGGTTCCATATATAGCTGGGATTTCTACATGCTTGTAGTGTAATATCAGCTCCCACACTTTGCACACAGTGAGAAATTTCATGGTTTCCACATAGTCTTAGAACTGAATTCACTTTGTAACTAAGATTATTCAAATGAATATGAATTCATCCTAGGGTAGAGGAAGTTTTACTTGTATTTTCACAACTTATGTACAAATGGAATTTATCTTATCCACTGCTATTACTTCAAGAACCTATTCTATGTATGAGACCACATTCACCAGTGCATTATCAACTTTTACATCTTGAAAGATTAAAGGTTCCTCAACTCAAACATTTTCTAATGGATCCTATCCACTTCTTATGCTGCTGCATTGTTTCTTTGCCTATTCCTTTTTTTTATTCCTTCTTTCATGCTTCCTCAGTCCTTCCTTCTTCCTTATATCCCACTTTTCTCTGTTACTTGTTATCTTTCTTCCTTCCTTGCTTCTTTCTTTTCTTCCTTCCTTGCTTCTTTCTTTTCTTTCTTTCTCTTTCTTTCTTTCTTTCTTTTTTCTTTCTTTCTTTCATTTTCTTCTTTCTTTCTTTCTTTCTTTCTTTCTTTCTTTCTTTCTTTCTTTCTCCCTCCCTTCCTTCCTTCCTTCCTTCCTTCCTTCCTTCCTTCCTTCCTTCCTTCCTTTTCTTTCTTCTTTCTTCCTAGCCTTCTTTCTTTCCTTCCCTCCTTTTCCCCTCCTTCCTTTCGTCCTTCCTCTTTGTTTACAAAATTTTTATATTTTATTGAAAGAGAAAAAAAAGCAAAATAGAAAAAGAGTAGCAACCATGCAGAATTCCAAATGGAAAAAAAAAGAAAAAATGGGAAAAAAACACTCTGAGATCACTAGTTGATAAATTACATATTGTCGTTTTGGATATAGTTGTTAAAGTTACAAAATTAAAGGATATATAGTAGACATTCAAGCAATGAGACTGCAAACAGTTCTGCTCAATAATCCAACAAAGATTCAGCAATATGGTCAGCTATTTTTCATACTCAAACCTACATGCAGTTAGATCACATAGAGCACTTTCTTTTCCTTACTTTTTTACAATAGTAATTACACATTTTGGATTTTATTACTCTTACAGTTCTTATTACTTTTTACACTAGAGACACAATGGGATATTTATAAATATGATTCTTATTTATTTCACTAATGAGGATAGTCTCAAGTTGGCCATCTACATATGAAGGCCTCAAGACCATCCTTTTTTATAGCTGAGTAATATTCCATTGCAAAAAAACACCAAATGTTTTCATCCACTCTGTGGTTGATTGGCATCTTGGTTGTTTTCAAGATTTAGCCATTACAAATTGTGCTGCTATGAACATGTGTGCACATATATCACTCTGATATGAACCTTTCAATTCTTCTGGGAAAATACCCAGGAGGGGAATAGCTGGATTGAATGGAGATTCCAATCCTACTCTTCTGAGAAATCTCCATACTGGTTTCCATAGTGGTTGCACCAGTATACACTCTCAGCAATGGTGGAGCAGTGTTCCTTTTCTCCAGTCTCACCAACATTTGTTATCAGTTGATTTTGTGATAGCAGCTATTCTTTACAGATGGAGGTGAAATCTCAATGCTGTTTTAATTTACATTTCTTGAATGACCAGTGATGGTGTACATTTATTCACATGTTTATTTGCCACTTGTATACATTCCTCTGAGAAATGTGTGTTCATCTCAAATGCCCATTTTTGGTGAGGGTCATTGAATTTGGGGGGTTTGATGTTTTTCAATTCTTTATATGTTCTTGATATAAGTGCTTTGTCTGAGTGGTTGCTAGCTAAAATTCTTTCCCATTTGTGCCTTTACTTTTTACACTGTTGGTGATTTCTTTTGAAGTGCAGAAACTTTTCACTAATATGAGATCTCAGTTGTTGATTCTTTGAACTGTTTCCTGTGCAGTTTGTGTTTTGTTTATGAATTCTCTGAGTACTCCTATGTCTTCAAGACTTCTACCTACCTTGTCTTCCAGTAGATTTAGTGTTTCTGTGCTAATATTTAGGTTTTGAATCCATTTAGATTTTAGTTTTGTGCATGGTGATAGGCATGGATCAATTTTCAGTCTTCAGCTTGTGGAGAGCCAATTTTTCCAACACCATTTATTAAAGAGGCTAAACTTCCAGTGAACATGTTTAGCCCCTTTGTTAAATATCAGGTTGTTGATTGTATTTATAGTTGTTCTTGCATCTTCTAATCTGTTCCATTGATCCTCAGGTATATTTATTTGCCAGTACCAAGCTGATTTTATCACTGTTGCCTTGTAGTATATTTTCAAGTCAAGAACTGAGATGCCTCCTACCTTACATTTGTTGCCCAGAATTGCTTTGCTATTCTAGGTTTTTTCTGTTTCAAAATGAATTTTAGGAGTGTTTTCTCTAGATATGTGAGGTATGTCAATGGTATTTTCATTGGGATTGCATTAAATCTGTATAATGGTTTTGAGATTATGGCCATTTTCACAATGCTGGTTCTTTGTATCCAAGAGTAAGGAATATGCTTCCATTTCCTATTAGTTTCTTCAATCTCCTTTTTTAGCATAGTATAATTTTCAGCAATAGGTCTTTTACAATTTTAGTTATGTCAATTCCTAAGTATTTAATGTTTTAGATGTTGTTGTAAAGGGCAATATTTCCATAATTTCTCTCTCATTGTGTTTTTTTTGCACAGGAATGCTATTGTTTTTTGATTATTGAAATTGTATCCAGCTAAAATGCTTAACTTGTTTATTGTGTCTAGTAGTCTTTTAATGGAGTTTTTTGTGTCTTCTATAAATAATATCATGTCATCTGGAAATAGTGATAATCTAACTTCTTCCTCTTCTATTATTTCTTATCCTATTAATTCTCTCTCCTTTCTAATTGCCCTGGCTAGTATTTCCAGAATTACATTGAATAGGAGTGGTGATAGTGGACATCCCTGTCTTGCTCCTGATTTTAAAGTGAAAAATTTCAGGTTTTGTCCATTTAATATAAATTTGGCTGTTGGTTTTTCCTAGATGGTCTTTATAAGGTTGATTTAGACACTGCATTACAAATTTCTGAAGTTTTTTTCCATGAATATGTGTTGGACTTTATCAAAAGCTTTTTATGCATCTATCAAGAGGACCTTGTGGTTTTTGTTTTTGCCTCTGTTGATGTGGTGTATTACATTTATTGATTTATGTATGTTAAACCATCATCATTTGTGGAATGTATCCCACTTGGTCCTGATGTATAATCTTCTTGATGATTTGCTGCATTCTATTTGCCAATATTTTATTGAGAATCTTTGCATCAGTGTTCATTACTGTGATTTTCTATAGTTCGCCTTTTATGTTGGGTCTTTCTCTATTTAGGTATCAGAGTAACACTTGCCTCCAAGAATGAGTTAGGGAGGACTGGTTCTCTTTCAATTTCATTGAAGAGTTTAACAAGTATTGGCATCAACTCTTCTCTAACTTTTAAATAGAATTTAGCTGTGAATCCATCAGGGCCTAGGTTTTTGATTTTTGGTAAGTTTTTGATAAGTTTTTAATTATGTTTTCAGTAGCTGATATTGGGATATTCAAAATTCCTATATATTCTTGGTTAAGCTTGGTTGAGTTGTGGTTTTC
>PVLA01019379.1:0-12389 GCA_004027455.1 Hydrochoerus hydrochaeris
ATTTGTAACCAGCTCCGTTTGCCTGACTTCTTTGGAATAACAAAAACTGGAGTATTCCAAGGTCTAGTTGAGCTTTCTAAATGTCCCAGCTACAATTCTTCAACTAATTTGTATAGTTGAGTTAGCTTCACCTTGTTAAGAGCCAACTGATCTACACAAATAGGCTCCTTAGTTTTCCTTTGTAATGTTAGCCTGTTTTTGGGAGAGAAGCATCAATGGCACTTGTCAAATAACCTGCTAGTATCCCATAGCTTACTTCTTATTTTTAAGTTTAATATTAACACTCTTTGATTCCTTATTCTTATTCCTTTATCTTCCTGATATCCCATTTTAATCATCATTTTTTAAATTTTATTATCTAAATCTTTTTGTTCATTTTCCAAATTGGAATTTGTTTAATTTTAAAATTAGAAACACTAGTAAGCATTAATTTCCACTTTTGTAACAAATTTCTTTCCCACACATTAACTAGAATAGGTGCAACATAAGGTAAAAAGAAACCTTTTTGTCACTCTGGGCCCTCATAAGGAAGTGGAAAGACACTTTGTAACACATGCTGAGGGGTTCCCAGTTTGATAAGGGACATAGAAGCCCTTTGCATTGGCCAAGTTGTCGGCTATTGTTCTGATGCAATCACAGAAACATTTGAACCAGTGTCTATTAGAACTTTAAAGTCTTTTCCAGCAATAGTTATAAAACACATAGGCTGGGTTTTATTCACTTTTTGTGAAAAATGAAATTCTCTTTTTGCAGTCTTGCTCTGAGGATCTTTCTCCACGTTGTGCTGTCTATGCTTAACAAAAGAAGGCTTCTCTATGGGTAACAAAATCAACTTTTCTACATAGTTTCCCTGTTCAAAACCCAGAGATCCATAGCACATGCAAGAACTTATATCTCATTTTGACAATCACCATCAATCACACTAGGCAAAATAGTTATTCCTTTTAAATTTAGATCAGCCTTTCTTGACAAGACCAACTGTCCCTTCAGGTGGTGGATCCCTACTTCCTGTGGGAATTGGAGTTGGATGGTAAACTCCAATGAGAGGGACTCTGCAAGTGGCAGGAAGATCTAATCCTGCACTTTGACTCGTTCCCCTGGTGAATGAGTTAATGCCTCTCCAGAGAACCACCTTTGATTCTGTTCTTGAATTTGCTGGCAAGTTTGCACTGGGTCAAGTTGAGTGGCATTTTGACTCACAAGCCATACCTCCTCCATTGCTTTGTCAGCCAGAGGAAAAGACCTCATCTCATTTTTGCAAAGATGTACCACTCTTATAGAATCTAGCATGACAATATTTAGCTCAATGCCTCCCTTTTTGGCATATGGGACAGAATCCAGGTGCAGAACCTGAGTCCTAACCACCAGAGGCACTTTTGTGCTGCAGCTGCAGCATCTGTCCTATTTGTTCTAACAACAACTCTGCAATTATTTCTAGTATGTTCCATTTTTCCACAATTAAGGCGTTTTAAATTATGCCTTTTTGCATTTGCACAACCAGCCATAACAGAAGCCATCATACTTGTATTATAAGACTCAGTTCCAATGTCTTGACCTTCTTGAATATATGTTGTTTAATCATTAGTTGACTTCAGAGGATTTAAATCCTGCTTACAATCCAATCAGCATTTTCATATGCTAATTGTAAAGTTAAAATAATTTCTGCTTCTGTGTTTGGTACCTGTCTGCAAATGGCTTCTAGTAACTTTGTCACAAACTGAGTAAAGTGATCCTGGGGTCCTTGCAGAATATGGAAAAATGACATCAGTGGAACCCCATCCTCTGGAATAGCTGTTCATGAATTTTTTACTATTTTTGTCAGTTCTGGAAATAGCTCTTCAGGATGCAGAATTTGCTTCTTAAGTGATGCATATATTCCTGTCTAAGAAGGCATTTTTCCATTTATTACTGGATGTGAGTTGGAACCTGTCCTGTTTTTATGAGCCACTTTGAAACAAGAGTTTTTAGATTACATCAAAATGAAAGAATTGAGTGGGAAACAGGCATTTTTGTGCTGAATATTTTATAGCATAAGGTGTTAATTGATATGCATCCAAAATATGCCATGAAAGATCTATAGTAAATGGACTTTGGAATCCATTGTTAAGCACACTTGGTTTAAGATTTGTTAGTCATTGTATTTCAAAATGCATAGGAACAAAACACTCATTGTCATTAGTGTGTCTTTCAGTTCCACGTGGGAAGAAATCACGGAGGGTATTATTCTCTCCCCATGAAACTGCCTCTTCCTGAACTATCTTTAAGTTTTTGGATATAGCCCCATAAGACACTGTTTGTAAAGCTGCTGTCTGCTATTAAGATGTACCCTCTAGCATTTTATTTTGGTGGCATGCACCTCAGCAGGGAGCTCTCTTCCCTCCAAGTCCTAATCAGAGAATATTTACTTTAAGGCATTTAAAACTGCATGGACCAGATTCCAAGTTGAGAACCTCTCAGGGTAAATGATTTGCCCTGCCTTGTGTGCCTTTTTAAGATTTTCTCCATCTCTTTCCCAAATATCAATTTCTATTGTGCCTGTTTGAGGAAACCATGGATTATATTTGGTTAATCTTTTTGAAATTTGTGTTAAAACCTTTCTTTGTCACAAGAGCCACTGAGCATTTAAGCAGGCTTTGGAGCAGTTGTAAATTCCTTTGCTCATGGGCTAAAGCCTTTTGCCCCATATTTTACACCAGGACATAATGGCTTTTCACATTGGGATGAATCAGCCTTTTTCTTCTCTCTCTTCTCTCCAGGCACCCCTGGTGAAGTTTTGCTCTGTGAAGGCCTCCTCGATATCCAAACTTTTCCACACTGGGTGGACTTACTCATTTGGGCTAAAATTCCAACTCTAAGGATTTTAGGTCCCTGTTCCAAGCTCCAGTTATAGGGTCCTGACAGAGATCCCTGATCTTCCAAATGAGTGTATGCTGAAGACTTAAATTAAATGAGACAAATGGAATGATTTTAGAGCTCCAGAAGAGTAAAAACCTTTTAGCTGAGTTCAAGACTCTGAGTGCTAAGACAAAGAATTCTCTGGACTGCCCATATTTATTAGGTCAAAATCAGAAAGTGAGGAAACTGAGAAAAGCACAGTGAATGAGCAGAAAATTGTGTCACTTCAAAGACTTGTCCAAGTAGTAAATTATGCCAATTTAGGAGAACCATCTAATCGCCACGGTGACATTTATGGTGGGAGTGCAACTGCAGGAGTGAGATTCCTTCAGATGTAGTCTCTTCTATTAGCTTTGGAGCCAAGGTGACTTCAACTTTGGCCTTGAGTTACCTCTGGCCCTTGAGTAATCTCTGGCCAAAAAGGGCACTAGATGCCTCAACCAGGTGCAATGATTCATACAGGTTCACTTACTATGAATCAGCTTCCATTGCCAGGCAAATGTGGAGGTCTAGGACAAACTCACAAAAAAATAGAAAGACATTTATTTAATTTTAAATTCTGCTCAAAGTGGCTTTCTAGTGTTCTCCAAAAACACCCACTGTAGGGTTTCCCAGGAAGTTGCTGAATACAGTTACAGAAACAACTACTGCAATAGCACAATATATGACTTTTCAGGTTAGAGAAAGAGTCTAGTCAGGTGTCAGCAGGAAATGTGCTGACATTCAAAAGTTCAAATCAAACAGGATGCCTGAGGACAAGAGGAGTCATGGAAAGCCTTTCCCATCACAATCTCATGACTCTGAAAAAAACTAGAGTCAACAGCACCCTCATCAAGGGGAGCTGTCATCAAGTGGAGATGGGTCCACATTAATTGCCTGGTGCCTGCAGAGAGACCTTTACAATGACCAAACCTGTAGCAGGGGCTTCTTCTGCCAGGGCCCACAGTGTTTGCTTGAGTATCAGGCTGATTAATATGGGTGAGCCAAGGTAAGTGCCATAGGTTCCCAAGACCTGGTGCTGTGTAGTTGTAGCTAATCAGCCTAACAACAGTAATCCAAGATATAATATTAGCTAATAATTTCTGTACCTGTGAATTGCATGAGACTGTGCTGGAGGGGATGATGATCTAAGGAAAATTTTGAGCATTTCCTTCTGCCATCAGGCCATCATGCTGTGCCTGTCATTTTAATTTTTGGAGAGCCTCTCCATGAAAGCATTCTTAGTTGTGGTTCACACTCTTTCTTGGCCAAGATAGCTGGAAACAGAATGACTCTTGTGCTCTATTTTTATCTGATACAGCTCTTTGGAAAATAAATAAGGGTTTCCTGTTCAACATTTCCATCTACAGAAAGTAATAATGTGTTGGCTCTGAGACAAGAAAATTTCCTCATTCACACCAAGCCCTAAGCAAGAAGTTGACCCTAGACAAGTCATGTCAAAAGTCATCAGCAGATGGCAGCTAGTGACAAGGCAAAGGGCTAGGGGACAAATCATTTAGATTCATGTTTTCCATACATGACACAGATTTTAAAGGAGTTTCCCACTTGAGGGATGGACTCCCTGATCTCCCTGATGCACTAGAGAGAGCCCAAAATGGGGATCCCATGGAGGTGCAATAGTCCAAAATGGATTGCTGTCAAACTGAGCAGCAGAAGAAATAAAAACTACATCAATATCCAGATTTCAGATATAAACTAAAAGTGCAAGCTTCTTTCATGATATCCCCACAGGTAAAATCATCACAGTACACAGATCCTCCCGCTGGGCTTTTGGACTGACTCCAAATTTGGACACATTGCTGATGTGAGAACTTGAGGAGGAAGTCACCACACCAATTCTGGAGAATTGCAGAATTTTAAAAAAATGGCTGATGAGAAAACCTTCAGGGAGCAGTGATTAGAGCAGTCATTGTGTGTGATAATACTGAGGCAGCAAAAACTATATTTGTTACTCAATTATAAGCAGAATGAGATTGGAGGGAAGATACCTCCAATGCCTATGTGGCAACAGGAATGAGGGCAAAAATTTGAATAAAACTCTAGTGGACCTGGTTTGGAATTTCAGACAGAAAAATGGCACTGCGTTTAACAACATAAGGCATAACTAATTTTGAATAATTCTGTTCCACTGTTTGTTTATATATTCATATACTGAGTGACATTTATTTTCTGTATAGGGCAGTTATGTTTGAAACAGCTATAAAAATTCTCATCCTAATTTTTTTTCTGGTTGCCAATATTTTTCTCTTAGTTTTGTTTTGATTCTGTTTGAACTTACATTTAAACATATAAAAATTACACATATTTTTGGAGATCATGTAATGTTTCAATATATGTATGAACTCTATTGGGCTTAATAAGAGTTGAATTGTCTGCTTCCTCGAGAATGATCATTTCTGTGATTTCACTAAATTCCTCTTTGAAAGATTTGTGTAATAAATAGTACAATAATGTTAGCTTCAGTCACCCTACTGCTCAGCAGCACCCCAGAATATCTTGACCCTGTGAAACTGCCCACAGCACCCACTGATGAGCTTCTCCCAGTCTTCCTCCTCCGTCTTTATGTTTCATGTTTATGGGAGCCTGACTCCCATGGGCATGCTTTATGATGGTGTCTGTCTTTGGAAAGGCTGTCACAGTGTCTACAATTTAGGTTTAACATCTTGGGTTTCCATCAATAGGGAGTTGGAACTGTGCCCCTCAACATGTCACTAGATGCAAAGACATAGCCATATGATCTACTTCCTCAAACTCAGCCCTGCCTTCCAACAGGTCATTTAGCTGAGACCTCATCAATAGATGACCTCCTTTAACACGTTGATATCTTCATGAACCAATAATTAATTTAATATTTTAATATTGCTGCCCTGGGTATCAGGTCCATGTGTGAGATAAAGGAGTCATTTAAAGTGCAAGCACTTACTCTAGGGCAAGAATGAATACCATTTTAGAAAGAGTGCCCAAAATGCAACCCAAAACACTTTTTCATATCAAACTGTCAGTACTGCCATTAAGCTTCAGTACTGAAGTTTTAGTTTAGAAAAACTATTGATGCACTAACTTTTGCTGTTTTAAAGAAAAATAAATGCCACATATACCGTATGTTCATCAACTCTGACTAGGTTTTTTTGCAGATCAGCTTGTCCAGTTTTACACTTTAGAGCTGAATAAAGGTCCATGTTGTGGGGATTTGTATTATATTGCTCTCTAGATTTGGGGTACAGATTATGTCCTACCTGTGATCCATCTGACCTGGTCACTAGGAAATACTCATGATGCACATTTTAATAAGATTTAATTTTATGTGTACATGTTTGCAGTTCATATGTGTTATAAATATTCTCTGATTATTACGTGCCTGCTTCAAAGAAGATCATAACAATTATATCAAGTATGAAGGTGTATTTGAATTTTTAAAATTTAAAGTATATGCCACTGATAAATGAAGAATCAACTGAGAAAAGAGACTGTTATAAAACAAACTAATTGTGTAAGGCCAGAATTATGAAAATCACTTTAGGAAGGAAATTCAGAATATAAGTAACTGGAATATTTGTTCTTACATATTCTCCATTTTTATCTGATTTAAGTGAGAAGAAAAAAGAGAGAAAGAGAGAGGGAGAGAGATAGAGGCAGAGATGGAAGGAGAGAGAGAGAGAGAGAAAGAGAGATTGGGTGGAGAGAGTGTTTACACTATACCATGCTGTATTTTATGAATTTCTCATTTCTAAAATCCAAAAGGAAAGTGCAGGCCCACGTCCTGCTATTGCCCTTGGACAGAAAGAGTTCAATGAAGCCCATGGTCCCTGTCCTGAGTTCAGCCCGCTCCCTGTTCTCACCTCCTCCCTGAGCAAGTGACTTCTAATGGGGCTGGGGCTGAGCTGGGGAATCAGGTATTCTTACATTGCCCAGGTGAAGATTAGGCTGTTTTATAAGATCTTCCAAACAGGAAAGTTGATTTAGTTTCCTAAACTGAAGCATTTATTTTGGCATTTGACAACATCTAGGCAACAGAATAAAAGTAGCAAATTCTTTTTTAGATGATTTTCATTTGACTATTTTGTCTTATGCAGACATGGTCTCACTATGCAGGCCAGGCTGCCTTTGGGCTCACTTTATAGCCCTGGCTGGTCTCACACTTGCAATTGATTCTCCTGCCTCAGCCTCCCAAGTGCTAGGATTACAAGTAAGAGCCACCATGCCTGGTTAACTTGACATTTAAAAGAAATATCATTTCACAACATTTTAAAGTTTCCTTGAGATGGCTATGAATACCCATATGGATTCTCAAAGTTTAAATCATCACTCCATTAACGCATGACTTTTGATCTATTTGACAAAGTGCATTTCACCATTAGTTCCCCCTCATTAATGAAATGGGAAAGACACAGCTATGACTCTGACTTTGCTATTGCCACCTTGAAATATCTGTCAGTATATTCTTGTCTCTTCTTCAAACAGATTGTCACTCTGATTATTCCATATTTTCTTAAAATTATAAATTAACTCACATTAACCATAGAAATAAGGTATTATGAAGTTCAAAGAACATTTTTTTAGATATGTGCCAGTGTTCTGACATTTTTTGCTTTAAAACCATAGGAGAATTACATTTCAGGCACTCTAATGTTATTTGCAAATCTCCATTCTATTGATATGCACAATTATGACTTAGTAAAACCAAATTCATGACACTAAAACATGTAGTTTTACTAGTATATTGAACTTTAAAAATTATTAAATGCATAGCACAAATAAATTTTGTAAACTTTCCATATATATAATATATATATATATATATTATATATATATATTATATATCTCACCGGATATATATAATTTTTGTCTTAGTCATAAGAATAAATAGAAATTTCCCTAAATTTTAATAAAGTTAATACACAAGTAAAAATTATTTTTCTCAATATGAGAATATTTTTCTCTTTTTTATTTACTTTTTAAAGATTTTATGACTTTGGTTGGGTGTTATGGTGCATGCCTTTCATCTGAACTCTCAGGTGGCTGAGACAGGAAGATTGCTACAAATTCTAGGCCAGCCTGGGCTAAAAAGTGAGATCAAGTCCAGCCTGAAATACATAGTCAAGCTCGGTCTCAAAAAGACAAAAACAAACCAAATCAAAACAAAAAAACCCTGAAAAATTATTGTGACATTTTGTTTCTATTAACATATGTCAATTGTATATATGTATAGATACCACATCGTATTTTAATCCTGATCAAAATCAAAATATATGTATGTAATGTATAATAATCCAACCATGGTAAATATCTTTTCAATAAACACAAAACTTTATCATTTCTTTCTGTTGAAAACAATCAAAATCCTCTCTTCTACTTGTTTATAAAACACATAATAAATTGTTGGGAGCTGTATCACCTAACTCTGCTGTACAATATCACAATTGATACCTGTCAACTGCTTTTTCATACCTGTTATCCATCCTCTGGCTATGGATTTTTCTTTCCTACTAATCTTCCTATCCTCTGGTGACATTGTTTCTACGCTTTTACTTTTATTGAACCAAATATTTTTGTTTCCATATGTAAGAAAGAACATGTCATACTTGTCTCTCCATGCCTAGGTTATTTTCCCTAATACTATTGCTTTCAAATCTCATACATATGGATACCAGTGACAGAATTTCACTCTTTTGTATGGCTGAATAATATCAATTGGATATGAATTTTCCAGTTAGTATGTATTATGTGTTTATTTTATTTTTTATTCATCTGTTGATTCCATGTCTTAGATATTGTGAAATAGTGCTGTAATAAACAAAGCAGAACAGATATCTCTCCAATATGCCAATGTCCTGCATGGGTTCCCTCTTCTCTGGATGCTCACCAAAATTTGTTAATTTCTGTGTTTTTTATCATAGCCACACTGATATTTCATTGTGGTTTGGATTTTCATTGCTGTGATGGTTAGTGATGTTGAACATTATCTCATAAGGTTGTTGATGACTTGTAACATTTTTTTGAGAAAAAATTACTGAACTTTTAAGCTTATGACATTCTAAATACTTTAACCATTTTAATCTCTTGGTCTCCACATGTAAGAATGGCACTGTTATGAAAATTAATGTTCACTATGGCATAATAATTAGTATTTCAGCTTATTTAAAAGTAATGTATTTATTTATTATATCATGTTTGAAATCTTATTTCAAAACTCCAGAAAACAATGCTACACTTCCTAATTAACTTAACATTGTGGATGATGGCATTGAGCAATTTAATTTATAATTAATTGCATGGTAACTAATTTAAGTGTAACTGAGAAATCGAGTTACAATTATTTGCATTATATTTTCAATGAGCTCATTAATTACTTCTACTCTTCATCTTCACTGGAATAATGGCACAATTAATTTGTATACTAATGAAAACCTACTATAAAGTCTATATTTTGGAGCTTGTTTGTCTTGATTGTGTAGCAAGAGATACTTTAAATGTAATTTTAATTGCTAATTTTAATCAAATAAAATTTTAATTTCTTAGTCCAAAGATCAAAAGATAAGTGAAAAATTCAACTAAATAATATGGTAATATAGTTCATAAGATTAAGAAATTTAATTTAAATATATCTTAAAAGTTTAATGCAAAAAACTCATGTAAATATTTTGGTGAATATTAAAATTGCCATTTTGTGTGTCTATTCTCCCAGTAATACAAGACAAACTTTGTATTTTTCTCATTTAATGTTGATTACTAAAAGTAATATATAAATATTGAGTATGGTTAAACATATCTAGTGAACCTGTTAAGGACCCGTAAAGTTTGGATTGTTTTGTACTGATGACAACTTTCTCTGACATTTGTAGCATCATAGTTTAATTCTCCTGACCCAGCATTACTCATAAAAAGAAATAAGAAAAATATGTATCATGGCATCTTTCTTCTCATAAAACCTGTGAATCAGTGTGATGGTGATTATAAGAGTGGATTGTAACACTACTTGACATATTTGTGTATATCTTCAGATTTGAAAACTTAGCAGTTTTCTTCTATCTTTGATATCAACACCAAAAATATCCCAGAACTAATCACTCATTGACTTGTTATTTATTTAATAATTACTATTTTAAACCTACTATGATTTTTATAGTGCATTTAAAAGCTAAAGTCACAAGACTGAGTGAATTATGGACTCTGGTCTCAAAAATTTATGGAGAAAAACAAGTGAGCATCTCAGTATTTTAACAATGTAACAAATGCTTGGTTCAACACTTAGTGCATGGGGAGCCCTGAAGGTACAAAATGAGCTCTAACTAATGATATTTGAGTGTCCCAGCCAGGACAGAACAGGCAGAAGTAACCTTTAAATTGAATTCCTAAAGAAAAGTTTAGGCAGAATTAAACAGGTTAGGAAAGGCTAGGAAACAAAACTGGACAAGGTATGCATGGACATACCAAAGGACCTAATTGGCTTTACATGATGACCACATAAGAAAAATGACAATAAGGTTTTTCACTTTTCCCGAGTACACCACCACATCTACTCCAGTGTTTACTAATTGAGACATTTAATTATTTTTACATTTATTATTACTACAACAATTTATATATAGCTGTGCTCAGGTGTTTTCAGTTGAATTAATTCTACTTACAGAATTATCTTTCACAAAATGTATTTTTTTTGGTGCATGTGATCAACCTCACATCCACACACTTGCCAGGCAGGTGCTTATGTCCCTGAGATAAATTCCTTTCCCCCAAAAATGTATTTTTTAAGAATACAGAGTAATCAAGGAAGTAGCAGATTTGGCAAAATGTGAATCGATAAATGGATAATATTTAAAGGTGATTAGAGGTACAAGAGGCATCATAAAAATATATGTACATATAATATATACATACAAATATATAATATGTACATATACATACATATATGCATAAAATATGCATATATTATATATACTTAAATATATATGTATACTTTCATAGTGTAGAGTAGGATTTGAAAATGAAATAAATTAGTATAAAGCATAGCATATTTTTTTTCTCTTCCAATGGATTTGAGTCTTAGTTCAAAAACTGAATTTAAAGTAACTGGGCAGGGTTATAAAATCTAAAACAGGCACACTGATTTAGTTTTTCCAAGGTGTGTTATGGCCTTATCTGTAGAAAGTCATTGTGTGTGTGTGTTTGTGTGTATGTACCTAATTCAAAACTAATTTAAAGTGCAATGATTAATACATGTGAGATATATGGATCCAGTTTCAGTCTTCTGCATAAATTTTGCCAGTATTTCCAGCAACATTCTCTAAAGACTATCTTTCCTCCAACATATGTTTTCAGTTTATTTGTCAAAGAACAATTAGCTGAGTGCATCTGGACCATTTTCCACATCCTCTTTTCTGTTTCATTGATCCACATGCCTATGCTTATCACATAGTCTTGTGGTATGACTTGAAGTCAGGTATTGTGATGTCTCTCGCTTTCCTCTATTGCCCAGGATTGCTTTTGGTACTGTAGATCTCTTCTGGTTCCATATGGAATTTAAGATTATTTTCTTAATTCTGTGAGCAATGCCATAGGATTATTGCTTATAAGGGGTTATGTTATATCCATTTATCAATTTTGGATACATAACCATTTTGGTAATATTACTTCTGTCACAGATGATACCTTTATATTGTCTGATGTCTTCTTCAATATCTTTTTTCAAAATGCTGTAGTTTTCATTGTAGAGGTCTTTCATTTCCTCAGGCAGTGAGAAATTCCTAGGTATTTAAATTTTCTTGATGCCATTATAAACGGGACTATTGTTCTAGTTTCTTTATCAATGAGAAATGTCAGAAATGATATTTATTTTTGTGTGTTGGTATTATATCTTACTACATTGTTGAATTTTCTTATTAATTCTAAGGACATTTTGATAAAATTTCAATGGTCTTGGATGTGGGGGGGGGTCATTCAATTTGCCAATAATTATTTGGCTTCTTTTCCTCTATTCCTTTCACTTATGTGCTTTACTTCATTGCTCCTGCTAATATTTTGAGTACTATGTTGAACAGAATTGCTGTTAGAAGTCTTCCTTGATTTCTATCCATTGTGTAGATTCTCTCCTTGCTCTGTTCGTTATTTCCTTTGCTGTGCAGATATTTTGTTAATTTTTGGCAGCTATTCCTCAGACAGAGGACTAATATATAGAGTATATAAAAAACTCAAAAGAGAAGACCCCCCAAATAAAAGATCTATCAAAAAATGAGAAATCAAAATGAATAGACATTTCTTGGAATAATTATAAATGGACAATACAGATATGAAAAATGTTTAACACCTCTTAGCATTAGGGAAATGCAAATTTAAAATACTAAGTTTTTATCTTGTTCCAGAAAGAATAACAATCATCAAGATATCAAATAATCATAAATTCTGGCATGGCTAAAATGAAAAAGGAACTCTTCCACATTGTTGGGAGTATAACCAGTACAACCATTGTGCACATTAGTATGGAGTTTTCTCAAAAA
>PVLA01019380.1:0-12382 GCA_004027455.1 Hydrochoerus hydrochaeris
TTGGGCACCAGGTGTAAGTGGGAGCCACCAGGGACAGCTGCAAGGCTGAAGCAGCTCCTAGGCCTTCTCCTTGGTCCACACCCAGAAAGAAGGTGGGGCTTTGACTATAAAACAAGGGCCAAAGGGGAGGGCTGCAGACTGCTCGGGTAGTGGGTGCGGGTCTGGCTGGGTGACGGAATGTAGTCCAAAACTGAAAGGCTTTTGTGGCTAGGAAGTTTGGACGGAAAGGACCGAACTTTTGGTAGCTTTCAAAGGGAAATGCTTGCTAGATTCAGAAGTGAAAGAAGAATAGAAATGAAAATGAGGGAGCCTCAAAATGAACAAACTTAAAAGAAGGGCAACTAGTCCCTGTGCAGGCAGATTTTGTCTTAGTTCACTAACTTCTTAAAGTCCTTTTCTCAAAATACAGGAGAAAGTAAGATTTCTGAAAATCATTAGGTCTTATAGAAATTCAAGACTGGATCTCCAACTGTATGTACCCCCCATTACTGGGATTTCAACTTGAGGCCTAGGGTATGCTAGGAAAGCACCCTACACTTGAGCTACAACCTCACCTTATGTTATTTATTCTGAGGTAGGGCTTAGCTGAGTTGTTCAGGTTGGACTTGAATTTGCGATTCTCTTACATTACCTCTTACCTCATCCTACAAGCTAGCTAGGATTGTGGATGTGCTGCCAAGCCCTGCTCAAAGTGGAATTTTTAAAAATAGAAGTCTTTTTTTCTGGGCAGTTGGCTATCTTGATTTCTGTTGGGCGTCTGTGAAACTTTTCTTCAAGAGAAAATCTCGGGGATCTATTGGGGGCAATTTCTGATTTCCACCTTCCCTCAGAATCCTAGTCTCCTGTTACAGAGAAACACCTGTCCAGCATGGAGGCAGAACGTGCCTGAGGGCCAGCTGCTTGTCTTTCCCTGCCCTAAGACTAAAGACCATTTAGTTAAATTCCACAGGAAATTCTGGTTTCTTTTGAGTCAGACTTTGTTGAGGGAAGGGAACTAAAGAGAATGTCAAGCATTACATGGCTTTTTTTTAACTCTCCTCGTGGCTGAGTTAAAGCTTTAAACTTAAAAGGCTGTTGTGGGACTCGATGATAGCGTGGAACCTGCAGTCTGACTGTCCTTCCCAACTGAGTTAGAGGAGAAGATTCTTTGCCTCAGTCACTGTAGCTGTTGCTAGAGTCACCTGTGAGCTCTTGTGACATGTGGATGCTCAGAAGCTTTTTGTGGTTGGGATAGTGAATAAACCATCTGGTTGGATGGATGGTGGTTTAATTAGAGACAGATGAAAATTATTGTATGGGTTTCTTTGGGCTTGTTGGAGGGACAACCTTATTTGTCTCAGGAAAGGGAATGAAGCATTCTTGAGGCAGACTTGTCAATTCTGAAGTAGGGCTGGGGAATTGGCTCAGTGGCAAAAGCGGCTGCCTGCTAAGCAAGAGGTCATTAGTTCAATTCCCCAGTACCCAAAAAACCCTCCCCAAAACTAAAGAATTCTAAAGTATTACACATGAGTGCTTTCTCTTATCAGTCTTATTTCTGTAAACTTAATCACTAAAAACCAAAGAACACAGGAAAGCCAATGTCACAGATCACTGGGTAAAGAATGTTTATCTCCACTGAAAACGATGGACAGTTCACCTTTGACCGGATGCAGGGTGAAACTGCTGTCTCCATGAGGTATAAGCAAGTCCTACGATATGGTCTCTGTGTTGCTGGTGTCACTGCATCATGAGCTGATAAAGCTCAGGAGGAAGGTGGCTTACAATGAAAACCATACCTGAGAGGTGGAGAAGGAGGTGGAAAACAAGCTTTTCAAGTCAGCTGCACTTTAGAACTAGGCAGGAACTTTGCAGAGTCCCTTCCTGCCAGTGAACACAGGCTGTGCTGGCTGCATTGTTCCCTGTGAGCTCATTTTGTTCCTGGGTGTACCTTATTTGCTTTGACATTTGGCCGTCTAGTCTGGAGTTCCTGTCCTGTCTTAAAATTTGTCTGATGCTGAGCTCATGGCAGCTTAAACCCTGATTATTCCTTAGGGTGGCACCAAGTGAAATTACTCAGTTGTGGCAAGGCCACAACTGCCTAATGTATAGCTACTTAGTGCTTGGGGCCAGGGGTTATTTCCAGCTGTGAGTTTGTTGCTTAGCAGCAACCTATATGTTAAAAAGGCTTATTCATCTTCATCTCCTAAATGTGGTGAGCCACTCAGATTAATCCTGAGAGGTGGAATGGGGGAAGTTAAATGGTCAAAGGTAGAAAAAAATCAAGTCAAAATTAGAGCTAAGTGAACTAAACCCTCTGAAGGCTTAGGTTTTTTTGTGGTGGTGGTGGTGGTGGTGGTAAGGTGGTAAGTAACCCTTTTACTCATCAGCCTAGATGGGAGGGAGCCAGTAGTACATGCTGGAACTGAAGCAATGAGTGGCATCTTGTGTAGCAAAGACAATCTGCTCTAGAGCAGTTGAGATGGGCAGAATCCTTCTCATGGCCTACTGCTTAGAGGAAGGAGTTCAGATTACCCAAGGTATGGGGAGCTTGGTTTGAAAGTGTCTAAATTAGTGAAGTATCAATTCTGAGGCAGTTCTGAGAATCCACCCTAAATGAGGGAAACACCTCAGGCTTGCAGCTGTGGTCAACAAGCATTCACTTCTCCAAATTGTCAGGCTGCTTCTGGGGCAGGCACCATATCTCAGCCTAATCTTGCTTTTTCTTGAAGCAACTTGAAGTGTGGTGAAGTAGAACTGATCTCTGGACATCTGTTTCCTGGACATCTGTTAAAGTTCAGTGCTATCAAAGGTCATTTAAGAGACCTTCATTTTGATCTTCTGATCCGTAAGGAAATTGCAACTTGCTCACAAATGGCCCTTCCCAGTGACTGACTTGATGAATACCAGTGGATGATGGTATTTTTTTCTGTAGGGCTCAATCCTTCTAAAAGCCTGAGTGTAAGCAATAGTGTCCAGAGGTTATCTCTGCTAGCAATTTCTCCATCCCTTGCCTTCTAAACCACAGGATAAATACCCAGCCCCATGGCCACAAGACTGACTGATATGACAGGCTGGTAGCTGCTGTCCTTTTAGAAGCTCCCCCCCAACCCCCCACCCCCACCCCGAGACTGGTTGGACTGGTCTACAGACAACGATAGGGACACCTGTGCTGGGCATTCTAGATGGGACATCTGTCTGCTGGAAGGGTCTTAGAACAAAATGGTGCTAGTATACACTTTAGTTGTGTTCTAAATCCTTCATTATGGAACTTGGCTAAATTGGGTGTCTAATTAGGTGATTAAAAGAGGCTTGATCCTTCTAGGAAGTACAGGGAAATGAAGCTTCTCAGTAGAAGGAAGCCCTGTAGATGACCTAATATAGTCTTGCTTCTCTATGATGGCCTGGTGGGAAGCAAGGCCAAGCTTTGTGACAGGGAAGAGAAAACCTGAAAAGAATGAGCATGCCTTTTAGTTGATGTCACTGCTGTTGATGTCTATAGAGTGTTTGGGAGTTGTCTATATTAAGCACATTGAACTAGGTATCTGAATGGATCCCTAATATGTGACTTTTGCCTTCATGTCTGGGTTTAGGAATTCTAGGTAGGAGATGGGATGTGGTATGAATTTAAGTCTTTCAATCTTATGTTCTCTGAAGCAAAGTTCTAATCCCAAACAGCCCTCTACTTCTAGAAGTAGTGATCTTGGAAAGTTTCCAGGTCATATATGTATTTCTCTATGCTTCACCAGAGAGTGCATAGAACCTTTAAATAGGGAATAGAGATGAATTGAGATGTCCTGCAGATGTGTATGTGAGCTACAAGATTAAGCCACATGTCTCCAAGTGTTCTAGTAGCCTCTTTCAAAAAACCCAAACAGATCAAATTTCACCATAATAAATAGCCTTAATGTTTTGTTACAAATGTTTTTGGTACAAAGCTTTTAAAGTTGAGTGTTCTTATTTGAATGATAGTAAAAATTTTTAAAGGGTAGGAAGAGAAATGGGTTTTGTGGAGGGTGTTTGGACCAAGTAAAAGTGAGAAATACACCCTCCAGTGTGAGGGTAAGCCACCATGTTCATGAACACAGCGGCTCGTTTACACTTTGAAGTCAAAGCATAACTAAGCATAACTTGGCCACATTTCAATTGCTCATGACTAGTGGCTGTATTGTGTAATGCAGCCCTAAGAGGTAAATTGGGGCCTATTAGTCTCAAATGTTTGGCATTATTTATTTATTTTTAAAATTTTAAAGAGGAAAAAAGCAAAATAGAGAAAAAAGGGGTAGAAACAATACAGAATTTCAGAAAAAATAAACAGTAAGAAATCACTAGTTGATAAATTACATATTGTCTTAGACATAGTTCAAGTTACAAAATTAAAGCATATAGAGTGAACATTCAAAAAGTGAGGCTGCAAAGAAGTTCAATGATCCAATAACTTAGCAACATGGTTATCAATCCTACACACTTAAACATAAATGTAGTTATATACTTGAGCACTTTCTGTTCCTTTTACTTTTTAAAAAATTATTTCAAGAGAAAAGCATGTAAAGGGTAGAGATAATACAGAATTTCAAAAAAATCACTAGTTGATAAATTACATTGTCCTCTTAGAAACTGTTGTTCAAGTTACAAAATTAAAGCATACAAAGTAGATATTCAAGCAGTGAGACTGTAAACAGCTATGCATGCTTGAGTCTCTACATGTATTTCTATCCTTTCTGTATTAGAGGGAAAAACAAAACATAGCAAGACAAAACAAAACAAATTCCTATAAGAACATGAAACCAAAAAGTCATATAAAACCACAGTACAAGGTGATCTACAATGATTGCTGTGTTTATTATCTTCAATAGAATTGTCTATATCATCAGGCATAATTGACTATAGCAGTATAATTGAATATAGCAGTACATAACAATATTAGTAAAAATAAAACATTGTAGACAGTATAAAACTTCAAAGGCAGGTAATAATCAAACCAGAGTGGATATTCTAGTGGATCTTGTCATCTTAAGTGCAGTTGCCTATACTCTCAGACTTGACACTATCAATAATAACAGCTTTGAATAAAATCTATCAATACAAAACAGCGATCCAACAAACCAGATTAGATTATGATCAGTCATGGTAAAACAGTGTAGGTTTTATAGAGCTTTAGATTAAGTTAATAGGAAATTAAGGATGATTACCATACTATATCCTGTTTTTGGGATTACTGTCTGTGCCCTCAAATCTAGTACAAGTAGAATGACTGGAACAGAATATACTATATCTAAGCAGAGTAGTGAGTAATGTGGGTTTTGAATCCTGGTTCACTATTAACAACATAGTGTATCAAGGCCATCTATGTTAGTGATTCTAGTTATCCTTCTCTGCCTCAATTCTGCTATGCTATTTTTCTGCCTTTGTCTAGTTTTCTTTCATTCTACTGCCTGCCCCACTCATTGAGGCCTTTCTGCCACTGTTCCTAAAATCCTGGTTTTTTTTTTTTTTCTCTCTACAACGTCCTTCAGTATTCCCTGTAAGGTTGGATTGGTGGTCACAAACTCCCGCAGTTCCTCTTTGTCATGGAAGCACCTTGTTTCTCCATTAATTTCTAGTGACAGTTTTTCAGCGTACATCAATCTGGGCTGGAGGTTATTTTCTTTCAGGGCTTGGAATACTTCACTCCAAGCTCTTTTTGATCTGATGTCTGTGTGGAGAAGTCAGCCATGATCCTGATGGGCTTACCTTTATATAGGTAATCTGTTTCTTTTCTCTGATGGCTTTTAATATTCTGTTTTTATATTGAATTTCTAGTATCTTGATTATGTCTGGGTGTAGCTCTGTTTTGGTTGTAGGTGGCTGGGGTTCTGTATGCCTCACACAACCGAATGTCATTTTCTTTTCCCATGCTTGGGAAGTTTAGCATATTTAGAGAAATGTTGGACTGAAAGGACTTGTGTAGCATGGAGCTTTAGTATTGTCATCAGTTGAATGCAAATTTTGGACATATAAGAATTAAGAATTAAAACACAGAATTAAAACATAATTAAGAATTAGCTGTCATTTTGTTTACTGCATGCAAACTTTGTCCCAGAACCTTGGGTACTTTGTACATTTAAGGCGCATTGTATCAGTCAGGGTTTACTAGAGAAACAGATATAACACAAGATATACAACTGTATAAGAAATTACAAGATTGGTTTACAATGATCAGCCACAAAGCTGAATAAGGGAGCATGCAGAGGATGTCTGCACACTAAAAGTGAAAAGGTCCAGTACAAGGGCTAGAGCTTACTACAGTGTCTAGTGCAAGTCCGTATTGGGAGGCCAGTGGGTCTACAGTGAAGCACTGGAGTCTATGACAAAGGCTTGAGTCCCAGGCAGAGCCAAACAGTCTGTGCAAGAAGTCAGGAGATGACATCCAAGCTAAAAATGAAGACTGGAACCTCTCTGAAGAAGCTGCAATCAGTTCTCCTCATTTGCGTATTTTATGTATGCAGGGTGTTACAAACTAGGGACTCTGGCCCCCTGCTGAGTCACTTAAAAGTTCAACATTTTCAAATGCTGAATCACATTAAGCTTCTAGATTTCTCAAGTTGACACAATGTATAAACCATAACATGCATATTCCCATGCTAATTTTAATAACTATTGGTTGTCCTGACTACAATTTTTATTTTTCAATGTGGATTGTTTCAAAAGATGAAGCACTTGAGTATTTAACTATAATGAAAATAAAATAGGGTTTTATTCTCCCTTAAATATTTCCAGAGAAATGATTTCCAGATGAGACATGGCTTAAGTAGAGCCCTTGGTCATGACAGCTGGCGTCCGGGGAGCCAAGAAGTAGCACTTCAGAACCCTCGAGGACTGTGACACAGATGTTACCATACCCCAGCATGACAGGAAAGGCTAGAGCTCAGGCTGGAGCTGGATGTGGGCATCTGTGTGTCCCTGCCCAGCTGACTGGTGTTCTGGGACATTCCAGACTGGGTATGTTTCACACAAAATGTACATGCATGGGCACAAACACCTGGGTGCCCCATTCTGGCCTCTCTACTCCTGGTGTCTGGCCCAGTACACTGCGGTCTTGTCCAGAGGCAAGTGGTTAGCATCCAGGTTAGGCTCCTTCCTGCACATTTCCAGGGTGAGAATGGGTAGCTCTTGGGCCACCTGGATGGGGAAATCTATTAACATCTGCCAGATCCTCCTCCACTCTGACAGTCCCCTCAACACTCTTCAAGCTGAGGCTGCCCTGCATCCACTCCGTTCTTCAAGGCTGGTTCTATGGCTAAATCCTGTTTTGTGCCAAAGGAGACTGAGGCCCAGTGGGAAGCTCCAGTCGGGGGCAGGTGCCTCCAGCCTGCCCTCATTGCCTGTCACCAGCGGTACCACTTGAAGTGGAACCAGAGCTGTAACATGCCTTTGGCGAACTGGCAGAGGAAGCTATGGTGGACAGTGAGTATTCCCATTTGCAACTGAAAATCTTGGAGGTGATGTCCTTACAGGACAGGCCTGATTAGAAGTGCAGGATGGCAAAATCCCTGTCTGTGCAGACCTCCAGTAACTACTCGGGTATGGCGCGCTTGTCAGTGAGGTCGGGGTAGAAGATGTTGAACTTGTAGCCCTCCAAAATCTTGGGTGGCAGGTAGGTGAAGTCATTTGTAGTGGGTCTGGTTTGTTCCACTGGAAGCCCGTGCACATGCTATTGAAGAAGCGTGGCTTTTGAGGCCTGTACCTGTGGCTCACAGGTAGGTCTTGCTGCTGAGCAGCAGCTCCACATTGAACTGTGCCTGTCTTGGCCCATGCCTTCCTTAGTGTGCCAGAAGATGTGATGTCAGTTCTCATTGGCATCACTGGTGACATGGAGCTGCTGTTGTGACAGCTCAGGTGCCCCGGGTCCTGGTTGGGCAATAGCACTTAAGTGTCCAGTGACAGTGCTTGAGCTGTGAGCAGCCGTGAGCTGTACTGGCCTGTGTCATGGTCTTCCAGGCTCTGCTGGATCAGGTCCTCCTTGACGAGTGCAGACTGGCTGTTGCCATCCATTGAGCCCTTTCTCTGGGTCCTGCCAATCTTCCTGGGAGAGCCCTGGGGTGGGCTTTGGTTCCTCAGGCTCTAGGCTCTGGCTGGGGGACAGTGGCTCCTGCTTAAGGTTGGGGAACAGGGACCCACTCTGCATGCCCTGCTCCTGTTTCAGCTTGTACATCTGCTGTCACAGCAAGTTCTGGTTGTGCTCTTGGAGCCAGCTGCAGGCCATGTGCTTGCGCAGCTGCTGCAGCAGTTTCTCCCAGTAGCCGGTTTCTTGGCCCTGGTGCTCTGGAAAATGACCTGCAGCTGTATGTAGGTCTAGTCCTTGACCACCTGCAGATCGGAGCTGGCATTCACTTTCCTTGCACTCAGCAGGGCCCTTGCCTGAGGCCTCCAGTTTTTGGAGCTTGGAAATATCATTCTTGGTGATGATGGTTGTCTCCCACCAAAAATCTGCGTTCTTGCCTTGCTCCAGCTCCATGTACACCTGGATGTTCTCCAGCAGGTCCTTCATGTCCGCCACTGTGAGCTCGTCGAGAAAGGTGTATGGCTCATGGTTGTCCTCTGTGCTGATACATTTGACCCAGCAGGTCGATGGGCTTGGCCCGCCCATCCTGGTGGATGTTGTCCTCCAGAATCCTCTTATTCTCCAGCTCCTTCTCCAAATGGCTGACACCCCCCGCCCCGCCCCCTTCTCCAGGGCCTTGTTCCAGAAAAGTGCCCAGTAGGTAGCTGTGGCCGAAGGGGTTGTCGGTCTTGGAGCCCATGTACTCCTCGCTCCGCTCCGTGTCTCCCCTTCTTGCGTTCCTTGGCCGCCTCCTTAGCAATCTGCCACACTAGCTTCTCTGGCGTCTGGAAGGCCTTGAGCAGCTCCTCCAGCTGATTGGGCTCCGCGCCGCGCAGCTGCAGCTGCTTCTGCAGGCTCTGCAGCTGGCTCAGGGTCGCGGTCCCCGCCGCCACTCCGGGACTCTGCGCGCGCCCTAGGAGGCTGTGCTGGACGCAGAGGATCGCGGGGACCGTGAGCGCCAGCCTCTGCTGCAGCTCCAAGCCTGCTGCTCTACAGTGTGATCGCGAGGACCAGTACGGGGAGCGCCAGCAAGGTGGCGCGGGGCTCCAGTTTCGCTTTCCAGGCCGCTGCCTCCTCTGAATCTGACCAGTTCCTACCTCCGTAGTCTCAGCCTGCGAAGCTGCTCGTCCTCCAAGCACTTGTGGCTTCACCGCCCAGGGCTGCCGCCAGGACTTGGCCTCCGGCGTGGACTTCGCCTCGGGCTCCGGCTCCGCCGCCTGCTGCGCGGACCGCGATCTGGAGCCTGTGCCGCGACCCACAGGCGGCTAAGGCCGCTGTGTAGCTGCCCTGAGCCCGGCGTGCGGGGCTCTCCCGAAAGCACGGGATCAGGGTGAGCGAACCCCTCCCGCAGCCTCAGTCCGCGGAGATTCGAAGTCCAGGAACCTTCCTCCTCCTGCAGCTGTGTCTCCTGCGGACAAGACTCTGACCGAGCTGCGGTCTCCAGGGCAGGGTGCCTCGCTGTTCACGCGGTACTGGAGGCAGCCCCCTGCCGGTCAGGCGCGGGTAGCACTCACCCCCTTAATCCCAGCCTAGAGTTCTTGCCAGCCTAGCACAACCTAGATCCAGCTACCTCCAAACAGCCCCACCTGTGACTCACGGGGGTGGCGGGGAATGTAGATAACAAGTCATAACACTGCATTCCATTCGTACACTTAGCTTTTTAAGCTAACTGGAGTATAGGCTTCTCTTGAACACTTGCTGTGAACTGATGTGCAAGGCCAATGTAAATTGACAATCGATACTTCTTTCAAAATGAACTGAATTTAGACTGTTTGGATCAAAAGGGCTTTTTTTCCCCTGGAGGCCTCCAGTTTTGCCAAGAGGAAGATTTCTGCGTTTGGGGAGCCAGTGTGGGAAGAGTTTGTTCCTTGGTCTGCATTAGAGGTGTTGAGGCTGAAGGTCATGAGGAGCCAAGATGACTGCTCCATTTCTTAGAAGCCAGACTTGGTTTCTGTTTAACAGGTAGAGAATGCAGACCCCTGGCACACCCACAAAGGAGCTTGTTAGACCCCGGAGCACTGACTGTGCTGAGGTACTGTCCCCGGGAACATAAATTTAGAATGGAACTGGAGCCAGTTTGTCCAGGACTGTTTGGGAAGTGCCTGAAGCCACTGGAGGCACTGTGAAGGGAGTAGTCTTGCTGTCATAGGTGGGGGTTGATAGCCACTGAAGTGGGTGTTGACGCCATGCTCTGGCACTGACCACCTGGACACATGGGGCTGAATAACAAGGGAATGAAGGCTTCTTCCAAAGATCCTAAAGTTTATTTTATTTTGAAGGTAGTAGAAATACAACAGAACAAGATAGAACAAAGCCAGCTGAGACAATGCAGGGAATTTGGTACAGAACTTCATAGCAGGTTACTGGGATAACAGTAATAGGTACCATATTATATCTCATTATCTTCACAATAGTTGTCTAGTCAATTAGGTCTAGCAAAATCAAACCAAAGACAACATTATAAAATCAATTGAAAGAATATTGAATAGTGAGGCAATTAATCATAATGAAACAAAACTGAAAACACTTTCAAAGAGAAGATAGACCCCCGCCCTGTATTTGCTATATTGCATACAGTCACCCTGCCAACAGATGCTCAGACCTCTGTCCCCAGTTGCTAACAGGGTGGGAGGGGTTGGGATAGATGATTCCAAGCCCTTGCATTGGTAGGCTCACGGGAGACACTACTGGGTCTCCTCCTGGTTGACACCAGAGGAAGGTGCTTACCAAGAGGGCAGGTGAATTGTTTCTTTGTGCAGCCTCCTGAGTTTCCACCATGGCCATGGCCAGATCTTGGGGGCCACTCTCTGGTTCTGCTCTTGGCTCAAACTGGAGGAAGGCACTTACCAAGAAGGCGGGTGAGAATTGCTTCTTTGTCTAAGGTTTACACAGAAGGAACTTGTTCTGTGATACTTTATGCATTTGGGAAAGTTGATCTCAGAATAAAACTCCATTGTCTCTTTTAACCTAGTCTTAAGGACTTTGTGCTTCTCCCAAGCTTTTCTGACCACTGTTCTAACAAAATGCACCTGTGTAAGATGAGCCTGCAAACCTCAGTTGTGGTCTTGAGCTACCTAAACATTTAAAAGATCAGATATTGTGCTTATGAACATGGTGGCAAAGCCCATGTTATCTGGGGACTTCTGTGTGGTTGTCTGTGTCTGTTGAAACAGACGTGGTCTCCACATAAATGCTGACTCGGAGCGTCAGTGTGTGGAGAAGCTCACTAGCAACTTTGACTCAATTTAACAAGGAGAATAAAAGAGATGTAACTTTGCTCTCAGCTACCGGATAACCTGTTACCTAAGCCAGGTAATGATACTGGGATGTTCAGTCACTACTTATTTTTAGACTAAGAATCTTGAAGATTGAGGGAATGGGTGAGATGGTTTGACAATCTTTTTGTAACATGGATTCAAAATTACAATCATGAGGCTCTTTTTTTTTTTTCAAATCAACTTTTATTCCAAGTAAGTTGACTGTACAGTATCTAAAGTCATGTAGGGTAATCAAGCCACCTACTCTATCCTGCTTGTGTGTGCATAGGAATCCATGGGAGAGAAGGTCAGCAGATGGATGGTGTTATCACTGTGCAGGCTGAGGGGAGCCAGGTCCAGGGGGCTGGGAACCATTTACCTTTAGAGTCCTTGAAGCTGGAGGCAGGCTGTCCCTAGCTTATTTTCCTTGATGGAGGGCACTGCCCTCAAATAGAGGGCATATACTTCTGGACACTGCCAGGCTAGGAGGGGGCCATGATGGTGGGGCAGCATGCAGTGGAGGTTGTGGCAACCAGCTTGACAATGGGCTGCATGCTGGGGACTGGTGGTATGACAGGGCTAGTGGTGAATCTTGAGTCAGGGGCTGAGGTGTTGAGGGACAGGGCCTGCTGGGTGGGTAAGGTGCTGGAGGATGATCTTATGATAAACTTGGTTGGAGGGGGAGGGGAAGGCTGAGGTGGGGTGGCAGCTCTTGCAGACACCACTGTCTAGATGGGCAGTGTGTTAGAGCCAGGGACCTTCAGCAAGCCTGAAGGGCCTGAGACAAGGTCCATGTGGGCTAAGGCCATGTGATAGTCATTTTGGTCCTGTTGACCTGCTGTTCCTGCAAAGCAGCTGGATCCAGGCTGCCGGAGTCCAGCTGCGGCAGGGCTAGGGTTTCCCAAAGGTGGTCAGGGAGTCGGCGATTGAGAGACAGAAAACACTGCACACCAGTCTGTGAGTGAATCTGAATCCGCCTTTATTTTTTAGAAGCTGGAATATATATTTGCCAACCCTGGCAACAACCCCCAGCCCCAAGCAGGAAACACCCCAGGCCCAGGGCCAG